>VDFB02072274.1:118448833-118676354 GCA_007258455.2 Sequoia sempervirens
CAATAATTTTTTTTTCGACGAGTCCTTTGCTTTTCTATTTTTAATTTTTAATTTTGATATTCATTTGCATGATGAATTTTTTCGACGAGATTTTAAAAAAAAAATTCTGTACGACCTGCAAAATTGAGATTTTACAAAAAAAAATTGCTTTTTTTTCAACTTTTCCAAACTAGGTCGAGTTATATATTAAAATTCGTCTCTCGGCCAACCCAGATCCAATTATGAGGTTAATTTTGTTCTAGAAGGTCTTTTGTAAATTTTCTGCCACAAAACCCCTATTTGAATGCAAAACCAAGAAACCCATTTCACCCAAAATTTCTCACACCCCAAATCTGCAAACAACTTATCAAAACAACAAACCCAAAACCTTTAGATCTGCAATAAACAACTTGCAAAACCCTAATATCTTGCCATGTCTTTGATTCTCTCATGCAATACATAGATTCAAACTCAAACAAGATTTTTCTCAACCAAGGGTTATACAACCACAACCAAAGCTCTAATACCACTTGTTGGAAACTTGCAACCATTGAAGACAATTTCCTCATAACCAAAAGAGAAATTTATGCAACTAAGTATTCATAATCCACATGCAAGAGAATAGACAACATGCCCATGAAAATATGACACAAGATATACCCTAGGGAAACCCTCAAGAGGGAGAAAACCCAGCCTCCAAAAGTATCTATCTCTCATGTATTATTTAGCAATAAAGATTACAATACATCTTCAGAGTCTCCATGAACACCATTGAAGCAACAAGTCCTCTCCAAGCAATCCATGCGAACAAGCATGCAACCACACATTCTGCACCATGCTTCAAACCCTCACAAATGCTAACCAGAGCTAACCTGCAAATTGACCAACCTTAAACAACTACCTTTGTGGTTGCTTTTATAGAAGCAAACTCCCACAAAACCACCAAGTGGTATTACACAAAACTATGTGACTAAAACCATGAGATTACAAAACTATGTCCCCTTATTTAATATTGGGTACTTTATATATTATTTTTCCCCAATATTAAATAATTACATTTTTACAACTTAACTTATATCCCAATGTTACATGCAACATTAAGTGGCCCCAAGGATAATTAAATTAAATACATTATTGCAAGATGTACAACACACCTTTTCCTAACAATAATTAGTCTTCACCAATATCCATTTGTATTTATTCCTAGTTTTTTTTGTTAGCTCCTCCACAAAATCTATACCCTACTATTGGAATGGAGTCTCCAGTGAAATTGTAGTGAGGGAGAGTGCACTTGAAAATTTTCTTACCAAAAATTCTCTGGCAAGCATCACACCATTTTACAAATTTGGCCGCATATCCAATAATGTTGGCCACTAATAACCTACTCATAATTTTATGAGCAATATTTTTTGACATGAAATAGCCACCACATAGTCCTTGGGGACATTCCTCAAAAACATTTTCAAACTTAACATCTAATTTTTTATAGAGAAAACCATCAAGGTTTGTCCACATTAATTGACCTTGTTATAACATGTATCTCTAAGCTTCCATATTCAATGTTCTTCTTTTCTTATCATCTAGTTTTGATGGACAAATCAAGTTTTATAAATAAAATATAATGTAATTATACCAAGGGAAATCCTATAAATAACAAGGAGAAAAGGATTAGAGTTCACCTAATGCACTTTAGTTGTATCCAAATTTGTATTAGCCATTATTTTTCCTAGGCCTTGACCTCTGCCTTGCTTGGTTGTTTTCACCTACAATATATTTTTGTGGTTCATGTTGATCCATATGCACATTCTTTTGATGCCTCTTACTACAAAAAAATATCTCAAACTATTGTATGTTGCATAAAGGCCAAGATCTTTGCTTCTTTGAGATATGACATGAAGTTATTTATTTCCTTAACAAGAGCATAGGTGTGCTTTTCTATTATAGAATAATTCAATTCAAAATTTCTTAATGATTTGTTGAAGAATTATTTTAGTTGTTCAAATAATTTTTTGTTCTTCTATAGAAAAACAAAAACAATAGTGTATAACAAGGCAAAGGAAAATAATTGGAAATATTTTGAATAATATGAGCTTGCCAACATTGGTGCCTTCTTTAGTATCTTTAATTTCCATGAAGGGATCATTTTATTCATTTTTCCAACTTGATGGTTGTCCCTTTTTCATGACTTTGGAATTTGCCTTTATTTTTTCTACAAAGTAACAAATCTCCTAACAAAATTAATCTTCCTAAAGAATGATTGAAATGCCTTGACAATTTTGGGTTGTGACATAAGATCAAGGGATTTGACATGTTTTGGATCAATTTGCACCCCCTCCTTGGACATAATATGTCTAAGAATATTCCCCTCCACACCAAAGATAATTTTTTGGGGACTCATAAATCTCGTACTATAAACATCTTTGGAGTATGTAGTCAAACCATCTTGGTAGAATATAATAATTTTATTAATAAGGCCAATAAATGCCACATCCATGAATCATTGGAATTATTCACATGAAACTGAACCATGTTGAAACTGGTTCAACATTCCAATGACACAATAGGAATGAGATCAAGGTGTGGGACCTTACAATTTAGATTAGACCTCCAAAGAAGGCCAACTTCCTTTCTAATCTAGATGGAGAGTGTTGATTAAACTCAATAGTAGATAAACCCACATACTGATCCAAATCTATGTAACACCTCTCTAACCTTAGCCTGGGTAAGATAGCATTTCAATTTTGATTTGGTATTCTAATGGTTAAATGTTGTTATAATGAGATTAGACATTGATGATTATGGGAAATGTTATCATGATTAGTTATTATTCTGGATTACATGCTTATATGTTTATATACTATTATTATTGCTTTTGTATGATTATGGAAAGAAAAGGGATGATGTCATAACACTCATATCCAAGAGGCTTACGATATCATGACCCTCTTCTTAATGATTGATGTTGCTTCGACTATATAATATATGTTATATGCACATGTACTTTGATGTGTGATTGGAGTGATGCAGGTACTGAGTATCGAATCTACTTGGATCCACAGGCCTGAGCATACTTGTATTCCCCGATGGTGGCTACTGGAGGTAGTCATAGGCCAAATGTCCCCTACCCTAGCCCATTGCACCTTGTTAGTGCAGCGTTCTCGTATTGTTGTCTTATTGTCCAGTTACCTAACGATAACTTCCAAAGCACCTTTCGGTCGCATGTGGTTTACCAGTATGTTTTGTTGAGGTATTTTGTTATGGTTTCCGTTAATTTGTTATGTGGCTATATATTTTGGTTGTTGGTGTTATGACGTGGTTTCATAGATGGTATTTTATAGTGTTTTATTGATTGGAGATTGGAATGGTTATATCCGTGAGGTTTTAAATATGTTGTTTTAAGTGATTTTTATTGATCATTCGAGAGAATGATATATTTCATTTAGTAATTTTAAATGATTTTATTAATCCTTTTTGTGAGCTCTTATAGTCTTATTTAAATCTTGTTGGGGAGCTTGTGTGTATTTTAATGTTGGATTTAAATTATTATTTTTATGTGTAATAGGGAATGTTGTATATTTAGTGATTTTAATTAATTGATTTGGGGAGCTTTAATAGCTTGTTTAATAAAATGTATTATTTCATTTTCTATTGTTTTGAAAGTATATAAAATGGAAGGAATATTTGTTTTGGGGGAATTATCTTTTGAAGGAGATGGAATTTTCTGTTTTGGGGAAAGAGGAGAAGCCCCATGATTTGGGCGATAGAGTTGGGGAGAAATGTGGGAGATTCTTTGAGAAGAAACTTGTGGGTATTCGATTGTTGATTTTACGTGTCGTTTCCTCCTTGTTGTTCTATTTTGGAACTTGAACGTGCCTTACATATAGAGCATTCTCTCATTTCAGTTTTGGGGCAGCATTGAGGTATTTTTCTGTGTGGTTCTTGAAACCCTTGAATTTCTGGTGATATTGAATGTGATTTAGCTTAGGAATGGTGTGCTTTGAATTTACTTATGGAAGATTTATTCCTCTATTTCATTTGTGTGAATATGGGGAGGTTGGATAATGTTTGTATGGGATTCGATTAGTTGCTCTGTAGTTTTCTTTATGGAAGACTTGACTATGCATTTTCAGCTTGTTTCATTGTCATTGATTGTTCTTAAATAAATCCATTCTCTTGTCCTAAACTTTTAAACAAAGGTGGAATTCAACTAGAAATAGTTAAATCTGAAATGGGTTGTTGGCAAAATGGATTTTTGGGCACTTCCATTCTCTTTTTTTTTTTTTTAGTTTTTGCCCAACTTGTGAAAACACGTTTTTTGATGCTACTCTTTAACCACTTGATATAAATGCAAAATAAAGTTGGATTCCATGTAGAAATTCCCATATCTCAATTGGTTCTTTGTTCGATATTTAATCCGGGTATTTTCATTTTTCATGTTTTTGCCCAGCTTGGCTAAAAAATACATTTTTCAAAACAACACTTTATTTTTTGTCATAAACTTAGAAACCAAAGGTGAAATCCAATTGGAAACGTCAAAATATGAATTGGGTAAAGCTTAGAATTATAATTTGGGCACTTTGAATTTTTATGAAAATTTTATGCCCTCTTTTCATTCCATTGCGTAGCAACTGGAACCTTGTTTTGTGCCACCGTTACTTAGTAGTTTTTAATTGATTTAAAAGTGGTTTTGTGGGATGATTTAATGAGGTAATACTGATTATACGTTTGGCTTCTTTTTATTAAGTTAACGATGAAGGTTTGAATGGTATTTGATCTTTTTGTTAGTGGATGTGATCAACTATTTAAATGATTTAGCAACAATGTTTGCTTGGCCGTGTTAAATGGTTTTAATGATGGATTTTAGTGGATTTTTTATTGTTTCATGTTTTCTATGGATTCCTCGTTTGGTTAAACAAGATGAGCTTAGGTCTTGGTAATTAGAGTAGTTTTATGGAGTGGCTCTCTACGGGCCTAAGACCTGCAAGTGGTTGCCAGAGGAACTAGTAGCAGAGTTATTGTAAACAAGTGTTAACTAAACAAAAACATTGGGGTAAAATACTTATAAGATAATGATTCCTCGTGCATGGCCTTGAACGCTTGTAAAGGCTAAGGATGCACTCAAGAAGGCCTATTCTTTTGTAGACCATTGAGTTATCCATATGCAGGGCGTTGATTCAGGTGTGATTGAGTCTCCTCGTCCATATGAGAGGTGTACTTGATTCCTTGCAGTGCCATCCCTTTGAGCACACATAGTGACACTCCATCTGATTTACACTCTAGTACGTAGTACCCGACATGTTATTGTATGAGAATCTTCATGTTGTGACATTCGCTTTAATGCATTGTATTTTGTGTTTGCTCTGTGTCTGATGTGAGTGTTGGCCATATGTTACCCTTGCCTTGTTATCTCTATTTGGGCCTTGTGACTACCTTTGAGCACAGTGGGGTGGTCTCTTTTGAGTCCACACGGTAGGGAGGCATTGCCACCACCATTGGGGACCAGTGTATAGGTTATTGGAGCATCAGTTGGAGGTGTTCTCTCATGTATTTATTTAATCAAATGATGTATCTTATTTATGGCTATGACATTGTACTCATGTATATTCTTTATGTATATTGTACTCTTTTGAGATAGAAGATATAATCATATAATTTAATGAGAAGAAATGTGATGGTTTATAGTTAGCTTATGGGTTCCGATGTTGGTATCAGAATTGCTTGTATTATGATGATCATCATGGCCTTTCTTTTAGAAGTTTTCATGCAAAAATTAGAGCTTTGGCTGTGTATTTCCTTCTTGCAATAGTGTGCAAAAATTCCAGTGCAACGTAAATTTCTGTTTATTGCTCTATGTTGCTGCTGCTAAAGTTCCGACACAATGCAACTTTCTGTTTGTTGCTCTATGTTGCTGTTGCTAAAGTTTTGGTGCATCGAAGCTTTCTGTATGTGTTCTATGATGTTACAGCCGAAAATTCTAGATTAGAAAGTTCCGGAGCTATCCTGTTTGCTCTTGTTCGGATTTTCTCTGGAGGGTAAATCGGTCCTATCCTCTTAGTTGTACATTTGGCCATGCTTGGCCATGTATGTTGTCAATATATCATATCAAAAACTACTTATGTGTAGGTTACTCTTCATGTGTTTATATATATATATATATATATATATATATATCTTTGTCCTCTTTTGGCTCTTACCCTTCGGGGTTGTGTAGTGGGATGATACATCTAGTATTAGAGCTCATGTTCACACACTAGGAGCTTTGGTGTACTTGAGCCTTCTATGTTATGTTGTGATTTGCGTGAGCTTGTTATATTGTTTTCTTGTCTTGTTGATTAGCTTCCATGCCTTAGTATGGTGTATAGACCATCCTTGTGATGATCTATCTTGATGTGTTCCTTGTTTCCTTTAGGATGCCTCCTAGGGGCAGAGCCAGAGGCAAAGTTAGAGGTAGAGCCCATGTTGTAGCACTGGGATCCCTGTTTATGGTTGACACCTGCTTGGTGTGTTATGTGTGGTGGATAACAAGTGTTGTTGTTTTCCACCCCTTGCATGTCCTGTTGAGGAATTCTTTTTTGAGGGTTAGTTAGAACCTTGAGCCTAGTAAGAAGTGTATTTATATTGGTCTCCTTCTTGATGTGTGGCTCTTTTGTTGTGTAAAGGGTTGTGACCCTTGAGTGATCTCTAAGTGTGGTTGTATCCCATGTGGTTGCAGTGTGCTTGATGTGTGTGTTCCAAGTGCTTGTTGTGGCGAGAGAGTCATAGGACCTCTTGCTTTGAGTGCCTTAGTATGGAATTTTAGAGGGTTGAGTTTCCCAACTCTGGCTTGTGTTGTGGAGGAATGATGCCTCGTAGGCCTTGCCTTACCCTACGGGATTGGAGTGATTCCCTTGGTTGAGAGTCTTCCAAGGTTGAGATTGATTACTTCCCTTTATCCTGTGTTGCGAGTGGGCATGTTGGACCTTAGCCTATTGGTGGGTTGTAGGTGGCATGTGTTGCCTAAAATTACCATTGCTTGGTTTCTTTGTTCATGCTATTGGAAGGTCTATTTGACCTTTAGGGTGCCAAGAAGTTCCTTTTGTGTGTATTCTCTTCTTGAGTCTTGCTATTTTTCATCACCATGCAAAGTTTCTGGTGCATGTCTTCTTGTGCTTTACCTCATTGTGCAAGTGATTGCTTGATTGACCCTATGTGGTTTTGGATTTGCTTATGCATGCTACATTGTATTAAGATTATAAATATGCTAATAGAAAATGAATGATTGTGTTATTAGTTCATAGAGATTATTGCATGCTCTCATATGATTGATGCATTGGTGTGGAAGTACTTGTGTGATGATGAGACCATGTTGCATTTGTGCATGTGTTAGAATTGTAAATCCCTCTCTCTCCTTCTCTCTCTTCACATTGGTTTAATGAAGATGCCTATCTTTGAGTGTGTGGTGTATTGAAATCCATTGTATGCTTGTCTCTTATGAGAAAATGTTTATACATGCATGAAGGTTTGTTTTATTAGATCAAACATTGGGTAAAGGACCTAAGTCCCCAAGTTACATTCATAATCATGGAACATGTATGAATTTGAATAGAAAATCATTTTGCATTAAGCAAAAGTTTAGAGAAAAAGGGAATATTGAAACCATTAGCATGTTAATGATAAATGCAAAATGTTAAATGTATGTTGAAGTGATAATGTTGCATACCTTGTCTTGAGTAAACATTGTAATGATGTTGCACTGTGTATAGGAAATGAATGTGGTTAACATATGTGTGTAGTGAGGTGATTTACCATTTAATAATAGTGAATGTGAATGCGAGTTATTATGGAATTTTTGATTTACTCCATGTAGCATTGTGATATATTGTATGTGATAAAGGTTGTAATTATAAAATTATGTTTGATGACATTATCAGCTTGAAAAGAGAAGATTGTATGGATGTTGGGAGTACACATTCTTGGAAATTTTGTATTGATCTTGCATAATTAGAGGTGGATACTAGTTTTATTTTGGTAAGAGGAAATTGGAAAAAGGTACTCCTTGTTATGTGAACATCTTGTATTACTGCTCACATGTGTTGAGTGTTGTGAATACCCTGTACTTGCTTTGTGTGCTCATGGGATGGTGAGACTGTGTACCCATCCATGGGGAATATGTTGTATTTTAGGTGTGGGATTAACCATAACATTATGTGTGCTTGTATGTTTGTTACCTAATTGAGGGCCAACCCATGTGTGGTTGAAATTTATATATATTTAAGAGTATCCAAAAGTTAGTCTCATAGAATCTCTTCTTTTGGTTCTCTAGTCCCTTAGTTCATGAAGGGGTAGTAGTAGCCACAAAGTTCCTTGGGTGGGGTGTGTAGCGTACGCATATTGCGGCGCAGAGCAGTCTCAACTCAACTAATCCCAAGGAAAGTACTCACTACTTCCCCTTATGATGGATCAGGGTACTTGATCCATATGTGCTAGCCTAATCCCCATAGTTTTGAGTACAACAACATTGGTTTGTTAGTATTGCATGGTTGTTCATAGGGACATTGAGTTGGCATTTCTTGGATGCCTATAGGGGCGTTGAGTTGGCATTAGCGAGTCAACCTCGTCCACATGAGAGGTGAGGCTTGAGTAGCCCCATATTGTTATACTCATATATGCATTATATATTTCGTATCTGCACATGTTCTGCCACAATGCCGTAGATATGATGCCACACCATAATAATGTTCCAACAGTTCTGGTGATGATGCCATGTTGCTGATGGTAGCGAGCTGGCCTCAAGGACACAATGCCATGTGCATAGAAACGTGGAGGTGCACTATGATATTGTGTTATGATCTACTTGTGTGATGAGCATAATGGGGCCTCATACACTTGTAGAGGGGCACTCATGTTTTCTCGCGACAGTGTTTGGGTCAGTTGGCATATGGGTATGTCCTAGCCATGTATACCTCTGGCTATGAGGAGTACCTACGTGTGCCTTCTCCACGAGGTATCGCTATGTGGGGTGTGTTCTACACGTGCCTACTTCCGTGAAGCCACAGACACACTGCCATGCGGCATATGAACAATATGTGCCTTCTTCGGTTGGTGTATGACCATGCCGCATTGAGATGCGATGTAGGATGTGGCCAAGGTGCACATCCCATGTGTGCAGCCAAGGAGTGCGTGGGCCACTTGGTGAGTCCATGCTGCGTGACAATGTGATGTGGGGTGTAGCCAAGGAATACACCTCATGCCATGTGGTTGGCGTGCTCACTCCACACCACATGAGGGGCTATTGCGATAGTTAGATGTTGTTCCTTCCTTCCTCCTTTGGTGGCTAGTTTAGTCACACAGTTATGTATTGTGCCATTTCAAAGATTGTGAATCTTCTTTTGGTTATTGATGAATTTTATTTTGATTTTGAGGACCAGCAAAAATTTGATTTATATTGCTTGTGATGGTTTAGTCAGACCTTGTGATCTTATTTGCACATAGCCCTCATGGTTACATATGATTTAGTGTTGAAATTGTGTGCATTTCTTGCTTTATTACTGAAATTGAATCTTTATTTGATATTTATTTATGATCTTTGGTGGCTAAACTAGTTTTATATTTGTTCTTTTCAAATGCTAGTCTTGTGTTGTAATGTGATTTCTCATTGAGAACGGGAGAGTCAGACTAGATTGAGTGTATACAAGGAAGTAGATGCAGGAAACTTTGAGGATGGGGGTATGTGAGGCTGTTACATAGCTAGGACCCACTACCCACCTATGTATGATTACTATCTCTTGGAGGCTAACCACCTTATTCAACAAGAGATAGGTCATTGTGGTCTTGTTTGGATGGTCTCACCGTGTGTGTGTGGCCTAACACCATCAAACCACTAAGTGTGAGGTATGGATTATGTGAGATGGATATTGGCTCTTGGATCATGGATTATGTATCATGTATTAGTATGTTGCTTACCGGTGTCTAGATGGACCCTTGTGTAGCCTTGTGATGTGATTCCCAGTGATGTAAGTACGTATGTATGTATAAATGCATGTTTCATCTTGGATATGGTTACATATGAAAAGTTCAAAGGTTGGCTTATTGTGCTTTAGAAAGTGTAAATTGTTATATTTTGTTGAAAATGATGCCAAATATGTTCTAATGTGTGAGATTGGAAGTGTGTAGAAAACAAATATTATTGCAAAAAATGGTGTTTTGGAAAGAATTGAATGATTATGCATCTTCTTTACCCTATTCTTAGTGGAAATCAATGTGTATCTTAACCTATCCTTAAATGAATGTGAATGTTAAAATAAATGCTTATTTTGAGAATT
This sequence comes from Sequoia sempervirens, assembly GCA_007258455.2. Taxonomy (NCBI): domain Eukaryota; kingdom Viridiplantae; phylum Streptophyta; class Pinopsida; order Cupressales; family Cupressaceae; genus Sequoia; species Sequoia sempervirens. The sequence continues at coordinate 118,459,114 of VDFB02072274.1, forward strand.
GTGACACATGTGATGTTAACAAGATTAACCATGTTATTTTGTTTCATGTTGAGACCTTATGAGTAAGGCATATGTCAATATTTTGATAATGATTCTTAGAAAGGTGAATGTTATAAGGATGACCTTTCTATTTCGTTCAGTGATGAATGATGTATATTATATTTCTCATCTTTGGGATGAAGTACAATCTTTTAATGTTGATTATTAGATTTTGAGTACTAATGTGTGACATGGCTGCATATTGAGTTTACATGACTTCTAGGAGTAAGTTAAATCTTAGGGAGGGAGGATGTAACACCTCTCTAACCCTAGCCTAGATAAGATAGCATTTCAATTTTGATTTGGTATTCTAACTATTAAATTTTGTTATAATGAGATTAGACATTGATGATTATGGGAAACGTTATCATGATTAGTTGTTATTTTGGATTACATGCTTATATGTTTATATATTTTTATCATTGATTTTGTATGATTATGGACATGAAAGGGATGATTTTGTAATACTCGTATCCGAGAGGCTTACGATATCATGACCCTCTTCCTAATGATTGATGTTGCTTCGAATATATGATATATATTATATGCACATGTACTTTGATGTGTGATTGGAATGATACAGGTACTGAGTATTGACTTCGCCTAGATCCACAGGCCTGAGCATACTCGTATTCCCCGATGGTAGTTACTGGAGGTAGTCACAGGCCAAACGTCCCCTACCCTAGCCCACTGCACCTTGTTAGTGCAGTGTTCCTGTATTGTTTTCTTATCATCTAGTTACCTAACGGTAACTTTCAGAGCACCTTTCAATCGCATGTGGTTTACCAATATGTTTTGTTGAGGTATTTTGTTATGGTTTCCATTAATCTATTATGTGGCTATATAATTTGGTTGTCGGTGTTATGACGTGGTTTCATAGATGGTATTTAATAGTGTTTTATTGATTGGAGATTGGAATGATTATATCCATGAGGTTTTAAATATGTTGTTTTAAGTGATTTTTATTGATCATTTGAGAGAATGATATATTTCATTTAGTAATTTTAAATGATTTTATTAATCCTTTTTGTGAGCTCTTATAGTCTTATTTAAATCTTGTTGGGGAGATTGTGTGTATTTTAATGTTGGATTTAAATTATTATTTTTATATGTAATAGAGAATGTTGTATATTTAGTGATTTTAATTAATTGATTTGGGGAGCTTTAATAGATTGTTTAATAAAATGTCTTATTTCATTTTCTATTGTTTTGAGAGTATATAAAATGGAAGGAAGATTTGTTTTGGGGGAGTTATCTTTTGAAGGAGATGAAATTTTCTATTTTGGGGAAAGAGGAGAAGCCCCATGATTTGGGCGATAGAGTTGGGGAGAAATGTGGGAGATTCTCTGAGAAGAAACTTGTGGGTATTGGATTGTTGATTTTAGCGTTCCATTTCCTCCTTGTTGTTCTATTTTGGAACCTAGTCATGCCTTACATACAAAGCATTCTCTCATTTCAGTTTTGGGGTAGCATTGAGGTATTTTTCTATGTGGTTCTTGAAACCCTTGAATTTTTGGTGATATTGAATGCGATTTAGCTTAGGAATGGTGTGCTTTGCATTTCCTTATGGTAGATTTATTCCTCTATTTTATTTGTGCGAATATGGGGAGGTTGGATAATGTTTGTATGGGATTCAATTAGTTGCTCTATAGTTTTCTTTATGGAAGACTTGATTGTGCATTTTTAGCTTGTTTCATTGTCATTGCTTGTTCTTAAATAGATCCATTCTCTTGTCCTAAACTTTGAAACAAAGGTGGAATTAAACTAGAAATAGTTAAATATGAAATGGGTTGTTGGCAAAATGGATTTCTGGGCACTTCCATTCTCTTTTTTTTTTTAGTTTTTGCCCAACTTGTGAAAACACGTTTTTTGATGCTGCTCTTTAACCACTTGATATAAATGCAAAATAAAGTTGGATTCCATGTAGAAACGCCCATATCTCAACTAGGTCTTTTTTGATTTTTAATTCGGGCACTTTCATTTTTCATGTTTTTGCCCAACTTGGCTAAAAAACGTGTTTTTCAAAACAACACTTTATTTTTGGTCATAAAATTAGAAACCAAAGGTGGAATCCAACTGGAAATGTTAAAATTTGAATAGGGTCAAGCTTAGTATTTTAATCTGGGCACTTTGAATTTTTATGCCCTCTTTTCATTCCATTGAGCAACAACTGGAACCTTGTTTTGTGCCACCATTACTTAGTAGTTTTTAATTGATTTAAAAGTGGTTTTTTGGGATGATTTAATGAGGTAATACTGATTATACGTTTGGATTCTTTTTATTAAGTTAACGATGAAGGTTTGAATGGTATTTGATCTTTTTGTTAGTGGATGTGATCAGCTGTTTAAATGATTTAACAACAATGTTTGCTTGGCTATGTTAAATGGTTTTAATGATGGATTTTAGTGGCTTTTTCATTGTTTCATATTTTCTATGGATTCCTCATTTGGTTAAACAAGATGAGCTTAGGTCTTGGTAATTAGAGTGGTTTTATGGAGTGGCTCTCTGTGGGCCCAGGGCCCGCAGGTTGCTTCTAGAGGAACTAGTAGCAGAGTTATTGTAAACAAGTGTTAACTAAATAAAAAAAATAGGGTAAAACACTTATAAGATAATGAGTCCTCGTGCATGGCCTTGAGCACTTGTAAAGGTTAAGGATGCACTCAAGAAGGCCTATCTATTTGCAGGGCATTGAGTTATCCGTTTGTGGGGTGTTGATTCAGGCACGATTGAGTCTCCTCGTCCGTATGAGAGGTGTACTTGATTCTATATGGTGCCATCCCTTCGAGCACACATGATGACACTCCATCTGATTTTCACTCTAGTACATAGTACCTTAGTAGTCGTGAGTAGTACTCGACATGTTATTATATGAGCATCTTCATGTTGTGACATTGGCTTTAATGCATTGTATTTCGTGTTTGCTCTGTGTCTGATGTGAGTGTTTGCCATATGTTACCCTTGCCTTGTTATCTCTATTTGGGCCTTGTGACTACCTCCGAGCACGGTGGGGTGGTCTCTTTTGAGTCCACATGGTAGGGAGGCGTTGCCACCACCATTAGGGACCAATGTACAGATTATTGGAGCATTAGTTGGAGGTGTTCTCTTTTGTATTTATTTAATCAGATGATGTATCTTATTCATGGCTATACCATTGTACTCATGTATATTCCTTTATGTATGTTGTACTCTCTTGAGAGAGAAGATATAATCATATAATTTAATGAGAAGAAATGTGATGGTTTATATTTAGCTTACAAGTTTTGGTGTTGGTATCAGACTCGCTTGTACTATGATGATCATTATGTCCTTTCTTTCAGAAGTTTTCATGCAAAAATCAAAGCTTTGGCTGTGTATTTCCTTCTTGCAATAGTTTGCAAAAGTTTTGGCGCAACGCAACTTTCTATTTATTGCTCTATGTTGCTGCTGCTAACATTCCGGCGCAACGCAACTTTTTGTTTGTTGCTTTATGTTGTTGTTGCTAAAGTTTTGACACAACACAACTTTCTATTTGTTGATCTACGTTGTTGTTGCTAAAGTTCCAACACATTAGAGCTTTATGTATGTGTTCTGTGATGTTACAACAAAAAGTTTCAGAGCAGAAAGTTCTGGAGCACTGGCGTAGAAAGTTTCAGAGTAGGAAGTTCTAGAGAAATTTTTTTGGAGCTATCCTGTTTGCTCCTATTCAAATTTTCTCTGGAGGGTAAATCTGTCCTATCCTCTTGGTTGTTCATTTTTCCATGCTTGGCCATGTATGTTGTCAATATATCATATCAACAACTGCTAATGTGTAGGTTATTCTTCATGTGTTTAATATATATATATATCTTTGTCCTCTTTTGGCTCTTATCCTTTGGGTTTGCGTAGTGAGATGCTACAATCTAATAGCTTGGAGAGGAAAAGGGAGAGAAAAACAAAGAGAATTGAAATGGGGTGATGATGCACCTAGATTGAATGAGTTTCTTTCTACCCACTACAACATAAAGAATTAATCAAACTGCAAGGAGAAACTTACACAATTCTTTGTTATACTAGCTCCTAGAGGCATGCATGGAGGTTAGGGTTTGAAAAGCACCAAGAGGGACAAGTTGATCCACATTTAGATTTTGCAAAAAATATTAAAACATCAAACACACATAAAAAGCAACAAAACATTCATTCAAACATGAAGGTAAGAAGGTTTTGCAAAACACATTAGAGATCAAAAGAGTTAAAATAGAAATTTCTATTCATTTAGAGGCATGGAACTAGTTTATAGTTGTAGAGATGTAAAATGAATGTATATACCAATCATGGGATAATATAACCAATTCTATATGCACTAGATATTGCGACAGTGACATCTTAATACAACAGATTATAAAATACCACAAATTATAAATACCACATGCCACACTTAATATTACTGGTGGGGCTATACATTTGAGACACAAATGATAGAGCATTGAAAATGATGCCAAATGAAATGAATACGCACAAAACCAAGTTTAGTCTGGGTTACAAAGCATGCACATCGGATCTGAAGATGCCCAATTTCAAATGCAAATACATGAACATCAATTGAAACATGGCTAGGTGTGAAAATCACATAGGTGATATGCATACACTGGATGCAACTTGATATGAGCCCCACGATCAAGCCATGACACTTTGGTAAAATCCTATTAATTCCTCAAAAGAATTATTGGTGATGTGAACTTGTTGAGTTACTTGTGAATGAGTCATTGTTATGCTTCACTGTGCCAACTTCGAGCGGGTTCTAGATATGTCTCTCTACGTGCCAAGAAAACTCATTATTGGATTACTAGAAGTCACTGGTGCTTGGAATTGTCAATCAAAGTTAGCAGATAATGGTGCTCCAATCCTTGCTGAATTCATTGGCTATGTGTGGCCAAACCAGGAGGCTCAACCATGTGTGATGATCGCCTATCTTCCGCCAAGATCTGCAATGTAATGGAATATAGCTTAAGAAGTAATATGGGAATGTTTGTAATAAACAAAATTCTTAGGCATAGGGCTATGTCCCTACCTAATGTAGACCAATAAGGGGTTTTCATCCCTCACTTAGTTGATAGGAATCACATCCAAAATTCATTGTGCCTTTCAACAGCTAAGGGACCAATATAAATATGATGCACACTACCTTCCTCAAATGAGGTCGACCAAACATAGAAACTCGCCTTCCTAAGGAGGTCGGCCTGAGAACACATCGAAAGTAAATTTAAATATTATTAATTAATAATTTAAATTTTTATTTTATTTATTATATTAATATTATCTATTGAGTTTAGTGTTTAAAGACACTTTTCTCACCAAGATTAAATTTTGAGGAGTATTCAAAATTCGGGGACATGACAATCCTCCCTGCCCAATGTTGCTTGCCCTCAAGCAACTATAGGCCTATGTTCTTGAGAGCCAAATTGATCCATATGTGATCAAAGATACGATCCCAGAGGTATGACCACTTGTACCAAGTCTTCTAGTACTCTACTCTAATATTAACCTCATTAGGCCCATAACTATGACACAAATCTTCATGATCCCAATGAATGAATGCACTAAACATATCGATACCCAGATCATAGCTCATCACACTGTCACAACCAACAACTATGAAGAGACATATGTATCTCAGAGGGATATCAACACCTGCTAACTCCCTAACTCTGAAAGGTCTCCCATTGATCTACAAAACTTTAGTCAGAAGTGTAAGAAAAAGCATATTAGTCCACCCTAGGTTGCTGATGTAGGTTAGTACATCATCCCAAAATCTAAAAATCTGACCTATGATGATGCAAGAAGTACCTCTAATGACCATGGATGATCGTGCCTCATCATTATACCAAGGGGGATGTTCCATATTCTTCCCAACCACCAAAATAGTCGTTGTCCTCCAAGTACCCTTAAGGTGATCCATGTATAACACTGTAGGATAGGAACCTCTCATTAAAGCATGGAGTAGAGCCTCGTGAATAAGGGCTAGAACAACAATGTCCTTATGCTTACATTCATTGTAAACCCATTTTAACACAAACATTTGCACCTCAAAACCAAGTGTTGTGACAATATCTCCATACCTAGGATCATAGATTAGCTAGAACTTCATTCCTCCCTGTGATTGACCAAAGAATCAACCCAAACCAAACCACCCATTTCTCCATCTCCATATGTAGGCACAATATTAGTAGTTGATCCACTTTGTGAGTGCTCCATCATACCGTCCAATGGTATGTGGTGAGCCTTCAAGCAACACACCAAAAGAGATGACATCATCTCCACATAAAGCAAGGGGTGAAGCCACAATAGTGGTTTACAATTTGATGGAGGAAGGAAAACTGAGAAAAAATGACCCCATGGCAAAAAAATTAGTTTTAGGGGTTCAAATGAACTTACAAGTTCGACTAAACCAAAAAGGGGTTCGACCGAACTAGGGTTCGAACGAACCCATTAATCACTGGGCCCACATTTCCCACCCAAAAAACAAAATAAAAATGCATTTTGAAGGTGATTTGAATGAACCCTGGTTCGCTAGAACCCCTGGGGGTTCGCTAGAACCCCCTTGATTCTAGCGAACCCCCCTTTTCCTTGATTTTTGACCTTGTTCACAAAAAAAATCTATTTTTTTATGCTTTGAAGCTCAGGTTGAGGATGAAAATGGAGGATTCTTCACAAACCCAACTAGAATCAGTAGTCCTCAAATGAGCTATCCAACGAATATAATTTTAATATGTTTTAGTTTTATTATGTATTTGTTTTTTAGTTTTATTAAACATAGGTTTTCATTGAAAATGAAGGTCTCTCGCACGCGGGAAAAATAGCAGATTATCAAAAAATTGAAAAATATGAGTGCACGGAGATTGAAGTCCTTGATCCAACAAAAAATAAATTGAATTTCGATATATATATAAAGTTATGCATTATATGGGTCGCTATGTCTAAATTGTAATTGGTTTGACTTGAAACTTGATTAAAAAAAAATATTCAATAAAAACTATCTAACCAAGTGGAAGCACTAGATATCGGAGTTATAAATCTAAATTCGAAAAATTAAAATTTTATCCTTCATGGAAAAAAAGTTATGTGTTATACGGTGTGCGTCACTTTTTAAAAATGTTGTTTTCTGAAAAAAACCAATTTTCGTGGGAGATGGAAAAGAAGTGCAATCTGATTCCAAAAATTTTGAAAAAAATATTTTTAGAATCTATAGACAAAATGTGACGAGACTCTAGTTTGCATCATCTTCAAATTCCTCACAGTTTAGTAGCTATAGGTACCCAAATGTGAAGATTTAGTTAAAAATAATAATTTAAGTGTCTAGTTTGGCCAAAAATTGTAAACCACTATTGTGGGATCACCCCAAGTCATGGGGACAAACCAAGAATTCTGAACTATATCTTGAATCTGATCGCTCCATGTGCTTGGCTACCATACAAGGTTCATTCCCCGCATGCCACACACCTTGAATCTTCTTTGCATTCATAATGAATTGTTGTACTAACTTGGTCCCCTTGTGTCTAAATAAGTTCCCATGTTCATCTTTCAGGAGAGTTCCAATAAGAGAAGGAGACCTCTTGCTATCACCTTTATGAGTGTGAGCAACCAACTCAACACTAAATAAGACCCAAGGAAAGTTGTTCCAAATTAGAAAATCATAATAGATATCACACCTTTCCATGGTGTCTCCAATCACATCAAACTTTTCCCTCTTCATTGCTTCACACTCTCCAACAATTGTTGGTCCCACATGAGTTCCTCCATGAGAATCATAACCCTTAAGGCTAGTCCTTCTAGTTATCATAACATGGTAATGTGATGGTATAGGTCTACTGTCATACCTCAAAAAAATATCCCATCCCTCATGCTTAAATGTGATTTCTTCTATGACAGAATGGTTATCGACACATGTTGGTTCACGAGTTGTCACCAAGTGCAAATTTGGTGTTACAAACTCAGTCCTATAGCTGCAAACACTATCTCCATAGAATTCTCCAAGACCTTCCATTGTGTCCTCACTCTTTGCCTTCTTTATACTACCCTTAAGCTCAAGAGTGAGCTTATCCACTTCATCTTCCTTCCCTCTCAAGGCATCCACATAAATCTTAGCAAGTGCAAGGAGATGACCCTTATCCACAAGTAAGTGTAGGAAGTTTGACCTTACTACCATTAAATTATCTTGGAGTTTGTGCAGATCATCATGAGAGGTACCTCCTTTTAGTCCTTCGAGACCACCTAGGGCCTTCCAACACAAATCTTCCATCATCTTATGAATGTCATCAAAGTGAGTTAGGGCTGCCACGATCTGACTATCACTCATCCTTAATTTCCTATCCAATGTGTGTGACTGATGGGATAGAAAACCCTCATGCAGTGTTTCTGATTTTTCTTCAATAACATCATCATAAATCTAATCAGTCATTTTTGATTTATGTTCACAACCAAGCTGCCCAAAATTACCTACCTCTGCAACATCTTTTTCACACAACTCATGTTTTGAAGCTAGGTCAACATCAAATTCAATCAAGGAATTACCAACATCATCATCACCATGCACAATAAAGGGATCATCATAAGAGTATGTTGTCACCACACATGTAGATTCATGATTTTCTTTAATTGTTGGCCTAGAGGGTGTATGCACAATCATAAAGTGATCCCTCAATTCATCTTCATCAAAGTTACTTTGTTCATTGCATGACAATTTTTTTGTATTGATTTCATGTGTGTGAGCATCATGTCACTATCTAATTTTTCCAAATCATAAATTAATTCCTTGCCAATAAGGTGTAGGGCTAGTGAAGCAATGCTAGGCTTACCTGATGGAACTTCAGTAGTAGTCATACCCCCACATAGTTGATCAATCAATGTGGGTTTGGAATTTCCTTCAAACTTGTGGTCACCATGAAGACTTATGTGTTCTCCATTAATAGGAGCGAAAGATGATTCTTGCTTGTCCATATCTTCATGTGGCTAAAGTGATCCTATGAAGATGGCTCCATCCTCTTTCGAGCTTCCATATGTGCGGCTAGGAGTCCCCACTTCTAAACATGTTGAAGGCTCTTTGTCATACCCCTGATCACTCGTAGGCTGCAAATCATCACCAAGCGATCCCTCTTTCTCTTCTATCCTTTCTTCACTGGTAACTGTTGGTGATTATGATTCTAATTCAAACTTTGTTTCTTCCAACAGCATTGAGTTCTTTGGATCATGTTCCTTGACCTCTTCCTTTCTTTTCCTCATGTAGTACCTATCAAAGGGTTCGGTGTCCTTGATATCCTCAGGTTCACCTAAGTACTCATCAAAGAGGTTGATAATTTCCTCACTTATGAGTATAGCCAGTACTGCCATTCTTTTATACTCTTGATATGACAAAAGGTCTTTATATTTTTGGTACCTTCTGTACCATCAAGAAACTTTGGAAACTGCAATTTTATCTTCTTCTTCCTCCTCACTCATGTCTCCATTGTAGATTTGCATTCTCAAACCGACAGGCTGTCAGAATTGTGGCTCTGATACCACCGAGATGTGCCGAGTATAAATAGATCTAATAAACATAAGTAAATTGCACTTAGAGAGTAACTGTCCCCATTTGACACATATTTATCTTGTAGGAACCGATTCTAATAAGTTTGAATATACACAACTGAATAAGGAGAACCCAAACAAATTGATACCAATTGTGAAAGGTTGGGTGCAAATTCATGCAACAATACAAACTATGCTAATAGTAGAGCTTAGTATCAGATTCAACAACACCAATCATGGGATAATATAACCAATTCTATACGCACTGGATATTGCGACAATGACAACTCAATACAACATATTATAAATACCACATGCCACACTTAATATTACTGGTGGGGCTACGCATTTGAGACACAAATGATAGATCACTGCAAATGACACCAAATGAAATGAATACACACAAAACTAGGTGTAGTCTAGGTTATAGATCATGCGCATTGGATATGAAGATACCCGATCTCAAATACAAATACATGAACATCAATTGAAACACAACTAGGTGTGAAAATCACACAGGTGATATGCATATGCTGGAAAAAACATGATATGATCCCCATGATCAAGCCATGATGCTCTGGTAAAATCCTGTTAATGCCTCAAAAGCCTTATTTGTGATGCGATCTCGCTGAGTTACTTGCGGATGAGTCGTTGCTATGCTTGACTGTGCCAACTTCGAGCAGGTTCCAAATATCTCTCTCTATGCACTAGGAAAACTCACTACTGGATTACTAGAAGTCACCGGTGCTTGGAATTGTCAATTAAAGTTAGCAAATAATGGCACTCCAATCCTTGTTGAACTCACTGGATATGCGTGGCCAGAGCTGGAGGCTCGGCCACAGGTGATGATCGCCTATCTTATGCCAAGATTTGCAATGCAATGGAATATAGCTCAAGAAGTAATATGGGAATGATGGTAATAGACAAAATTCTTAGGCAGAGGGCTACATCCCTACCTGATGCAGACCAATAAGGGGTTTTCATCCCTCACTTAGTCAATAGGAATCACATCCAAAATTTGTTGTACCTTTTAATAGCTAAGGGACCAATATAAATATGATGCACACTGCCTTCCTTAAATGAGGTCAGCCAAACACAAAAACTTGCCTTCCTAAAGAGGTCGGCCTCATAACACAACGAAAGTAAATTTGAATATTATTAATTAATAATTTAAATTTTTATTTTATTTATTATATTTAATATTATCTATTGAGTTTAGCATTTAAAAACACTTTTCCCGCCAAGATTAAATTTTGAGGAGTATTCAAAATTCGGGGACATGACAAAAACTTACACAATTCTTTGTTATACTGGCTCCTAGAGGCATGTATGGAGGTTAGGGTTTGAAAAGCACCAAGAGGGACAAGTTGATCCACATTTAGCTTTTGTAAAAAATCTTAAAACATCATACACACATAGAAAACAATAAAACATTCATTTAGACATGAAGGTAAGAAGGTTTTGCAAAACACATTAGAGATCAAAAGAGTTAAAATAGAAATTTCTATTCATTTAGAGGTATGGAGCTAGTTTATAGTTGTAGAGATGCAAAATGCATGTATTATACCCTAGAAAAAATGAAAACCTTTACAAAATGAGCGCAAAGTGCTTTTAAACCCTATAAGAGGTACATGAATAGAAATCACATGACAAGGAATGAAACCCTAGTCATGGCCCTACCGGTGAAATGCAAACATGTGTGCATGAAATCCCAAGATGGAGGCATGTAAAACATTCCTTACACCCTTGCCATACTACTACATTGATGAATCCTTGAAATGGATTGCAGAAACCCCCATGAAATTCACTAAAAAAATCATGACCAAGGTGGCATTTTGATAGAAAAGGAGTCCACAATCCAATAAATGGAGCATGGGAACTATGTTTCCCCTTGGAATACATGAAAATATAGTTAAAACCCTTTCTAGAGCTCCATGGATCAAAAATTGGTAGTTGTGGGAGTTGTTACAGTATTAATGGTGATTTTAGGTTGAAGGGAGGAAATTCAATGGGCAATAGAAGTCGAGTGGAACTAGGAACTTGGGACTTAGTTCCAAGTTCTTGTTGGGTTTGGGGTTCCAGCTGAAACTTGGAACTTGAGCATTTAAGAAAATGCAATGATCGAACGAGCATTGGGACTGAGAGAGAACTTAGAATTGAAACTAAATAGAAATGGTGAGCATCAGGCTCAAAAGAAAAGTTGGAACTTGGTTTCCAAGAGAATGATCTGATGCACAACAAGATCTAGTTGAAGTTAGAAAATTAGAACCTTGTTATAGGTTCTTATCAAGTCTTGGGTTCTAGTTGAAACCTAGAAAATCTCGGTGAGGATAAGATTCAATAGGGAAAGGGGACTTGGAACTTAGGTTCTAGGTTCTCATCAAGGGTCCTAGGTTTTGGTTAGAACCTAGGAAGAAAGCACTGAGTGGTGAAAGCTGGAAGGAACTTGGAACTTGGAGTTGGGTTCCAAGTTTCATTTGGGGCCCACAACTTGATGGGGAACTTAGGGGAAGGCGAGGAGGAACTTGGTTCCAAGCTTCGGCCAGGGCTCACTACCTGATAAGGAACTAGGGAAAGACTTAGTGGGGTGTGGGCCTAGTAGGGCCTCCAATGCTAGAACATGACTTTTGTGCTAGACTAGGACTCCAGTGATAGACTTGGACACTGAGCATTCACACTAGGGTCCCCTCTAGGAGCTAGTGTCCTCTAATGCCACGTTTTATCATTTCATCATTCGAATGAGTCTTTTGACCATTTTTTGGGGAGACTTTATGTATACAAGTTGTTCCGCTTGGTCTAGAGAGTCTTCTTATGTTGTCATTTCAATGACAAGTGTCATACATCCTTTTTATGGCATCTCCTTTCTTGGGAAGTGTGTCATTACCTAGAAGCAACTTGTCTTCGTTCTAGTTAGTGGAGGGTTTGCACCTCTTGACTAGGAAACCTCTTGTGAAGGTTGGCCATTGTGTTTGGATGTTGTCTAAGGTTGTTGTTGAGTGGATTGAATGTGAATGTGCCATAGTCCTACTCCTTGTTCGAGAAATCTATGGTTGCATCGTCTAGTGGAGGGGTGTTAACTTCTATTCGTTCCACCATCTATGTAGATTTATATGGGTGTTGCAAGATTTTTTAAGTGTCTTGGTGTGGGTTGGAGGTTGATGATTCCCTCATCCTACCCTTGTGTTATGTTGTAAGAGAACACAGTCGTGGATTTACACCCGATTTTCGTTTGGATGTTGTCTCTCCTCTTGTAGGTTCATCATGGTGGTCTCATCTTGCAATTGTTAAGTCTTGCACTGGTGCCACCTTGCATGTGCAATGGTGTGGTTGTTCTTGTTGTCATTTCCCTTGTGTTGTGTTTCACATGACACTCGTGTGTACATTTTTATGCAAGTGTGACATGTTGTCATATCTTTGATGCTGATGTCATTGTTTCAAAAAAATGTTTCATGAAGTTTTGTCCTAGGTGTCATCCCAAGGCATTACATCTAGTATCAAATCCCATGTTGGAGCCTTAGGATATCTGGTTCATTCTTTCCCATGTGTTTATTTATGTTTGGAAGGTGATTGTTCAAGTGCATGTGGTTGTGAGTTAGTTGTTTGGATTTCTTGCTTGGGTGCCTTTGCATGGCATTCCAAAGGGTTTGATTGGACCCAACCTGTGTAGTGTGTTTGAGGAGGAAGGATGCATCTTAGGCCTTATCACACTTGTCAAGGAAGGAAAGATACCCTTGGTTGAGAATCTTCTAAGGTGGAGAATGATCATTCTCTGGTGTGTTGCTTGTTGTGTACGAGCATGTGTTGGGACTTCATGAGTTTGTGCATGCAATTGGTAACAAGTGTTGTTTCATGGGTGGCCCTTGTGTGATATATTTGAGTGCTTGCTTGCGAGGGTTAGTTAGACCCAAGAGTTTGTCAATAAGTTTCCTTCTTATGTGATTTTCTTCTTGATGTCTTGATCCTTGCTAGGTATGAATGTGTAGTGACCCTTGTGTGGTCTTATTTGTTCTTGTGTGTCCTCTTTGGATGACATGAATGTGAATAATCTTTTGATTTAAAAGGAATGTTAGTATTTTGACTCATGATTGAGCATTTTGAATTGTCTTATGTGAGAGATGCACTTGAATGTTAAAGAGGTGACATTTTTTCATATGCTTGATATGTGAAAAAGGTGGTGATGTGGTAATGTTTGTAAAAAGTGCATTGTGCATTGGTTTTCATGTGAGTGCATGCCATATGCATGAAATTACTATGTATGTACATAAAAAGAGATATTAAAATTATTTTTAATAACATATTTGGGTCAATGAATTATGTCCCCAATTATGTTTGGTTCCTAGGATTCTTGGGGAAACCTAGATGGTTAAATTGCATTATAATTGTAATTTCCCTATGAGCTTAAACCTGGCATGGAAAATAAATTATTTTTAATGTTACAGGAACCCTAATATGTATTCCCTTACATAGTGATGTAATTATGTTGCATTGAAGTTGTAAGTGCTTGCAAGTTTGGGCTTTGTTGAATGATCAATTGAATTGGTGCTTTGTGTTTGTGATGTGTTAGAGTCTTAGATGAATTGCTTGTTTGGTGTATTTAAGCATGTTCTGTAACACACTCTAGATGTTATATTCCTTGGTGTCATGTAGCTTTTTACTCCCTCAATTGTGGCGAGTGTTAGTCACACAATTTAGGTAATTGTGCCCTCTATGTTTGGTGTTGTATTTAGTGATGAATTTCCCAATCTTTGTAAGGACTAACATTGAGTTTTTAAGTCTTTTTACAATTACTCTAGTCATCAATTTTGCCCTTGTTCTATTTTGTGACCCTTGGCCACACTCAATTTATTGTTTCAATTGAGCTCATTTTATGATTTAATGTTGAAGTTATTAATTCTCCCTCTTGGGCATTCCTTATCCTTATGGTGGCTATTCTAAATGTTTTGAACTATTGGTCCTATTTGGTGTTGTGTTGTTCTCTATAGAATGTGCAAGGGAGTAGATTGCAAGGAATGTGCTAATTCTTTATGTTTGTATTAATTCGAACTATGTTGAACTAAAATTCCTTGCCCCTTGTTAAATGAAAGTGGATGCTTTGTGAAGTGCAAGAAAACTTATGAGTTGCAATGTATGCATGTGAATCTTTTGGCTTTGAGTAGTTGTGATTTGATGTAAATATATTGTGTTTAGCATTGCATGAAGTGTATTTAAATCTCTATATGAGAGTTTTTGTATTTCTATGCCTTATGAGCTTGAAATTGAGTTATGTGGAAGTTTGTGTTTGCATCATGCTTGGCTCTATTTGTTAGCATGTGATTGTTTGTGATTTAGTCCACCAACTATGTTTGTTGTGGTCTTGTGACGATGTTTCCTAGTGCTTCAACATTAGTTAAGTGTTTGATTGTGGTATTGTAAGCATCGAAAGCCATGTTATTTAGTAGCATGAAGGTGAACATTGTGTCATTTTGGATGTAGTTTCCATAGCTGAACTTATGCTTGACATAGTGTTGGGTAGTGGTGTTGTGTGAATAATTGCTTTGGCACATACTATTTATATTGATTATAATAATTATATCTTTGTATCTATTTCATGTTTGGTTGCCAGTTGAATTTAGCCTAGTGGTTGTAGGAGTTCCTCCTTGGTATTTTTGAGTGGTTCCTAGCATAACGCTATAAGGGGTCTCATTCTTGTAAGAATTGGTTATCATGTGTATTCTCATTAGAGAGTACTTGGTGTTTGAAACTTGAAGAGGTTTTGTGTTGCCTTGTTGATGATGTTTTCAAGATCTCGTTGGGTTGTTTAACCCTTAGGTTGGTCATAGTTGATCATTGTGGCAACGAAAAACATTTTTTTTTCTCCTATGCTTAGTGTTTATTTGCCTCCTTGGTTATTTCCTTGTGAGTTTTGGTGTTTCTAAGCCTCATTTATTCAAAGTGCTTATGCTTTTCAAAGATATTTTCCTAGATTCTTGTCTCCAAGAACCCTTAAGTTGTGCCTAGTTTCTCATTGAGAAGCTAGCATGTTAAGTAAATTCTCACTTTTCCTAAGTACTACTTGAGGGAGAACCTCATGGAACGTGACCATGGTTGGAAGTGAGACATGCTCTTGGTGAGCATGGTGGTGAGGTAGTGTTGTCTCTATCCTTCTGGGATGGTTTTCCTTAGATTTTTAGTTATAGCCTTGAAGGTTAAGGTCTTGGTCTTAGGATAGACCATAGGAAGTGTAGTCTTGTGAAGTTGTAATTTTTTTCAAGCTTGTGTGCCTTACTTTGGTTGAGTTGGTGGCTAGATGAATTTTCCTAGTAATTATGGCAGTCCTAGAGTATGGCTTTGTTGGCTTGTTGTTAGTTGGACCTTGTAGTTGGTCCTTGCCCTTAGTTGCAATGGTAGTGGTGATCTCCAAGGTGGTTGCACACCTAGTGGTCGGTGTTCACTTGACTTGTGCACCTCTAGAGATATGTGTGTTGTGTGTTTGATGCCTAGACTTGGTGAGAGTCTAGAAGTTGGATCTAGTGAGGTTCATTGTGCTTGAAGGATTAAGTAATAAGTATACCTTATCCTTGATTTGTACAAGCTTCCAGGATTAAACCTAATCTTAGTGGGGTAGGATGTAATTTCCTTCCCGTTTGCATCCTTGAGATCTCTGTGAGTTGGTTGTGGCTTCTTTTCTTGCTCTAAATGGTGTGTTTAATCCACCACACATGTTTTGATATAAGGTTCCTCAACAAGTCGATTGTTGGTGTTGTTTCATTAAGAAGTGCATTTAGCATTATGCCAAGTTCCTTGTGAGGCCTTGATGTATTTTTGTGGCTGTAGTATTTCTTAAGATGCACGTGTGATGCTTAAATGATTGGTTCATCATTATGCTTCAATTCAATGATATGCATATTATATTTATGTTGTGATTAAATGTTAGCATGATTTGATGACATATAGATGCGTTAATTTATTTTATATGATGTTGTACCTCATTGGGTGTTTATACTATGCTTTGACTATTTATATATTGAGCAGGTACACTTGATAGGTGTGTGGAGTGGTTATAGGTATAGGATTATTTCTCCACCTAGTTACATAGATCTGAGTTATTCCCCAACAATGATTATTTTGGAGACATCATATTAGGATAAATCCTTTATGTTATTTATCATTGTACTCAAATTGAGCATGGTATGTGTCATGTTTGACCCTGTGTGAACATGGATCCAAATTGGAGGCGATTCTGGAATCTGTCTATGTTGTGAGTTATCAATAATTGTCTGGTTTAATTTAATAATTTAATTTCCTCGTTTTCGTAAATGAATTTTTAAGGAATGAAATGATTGCTTTTATCATTAGTGAAATAAATTCCATGTTTTGGAAAAAGGTGAAAAATAATTTTATTTTATTTTTCAGAAAAATGCTTTGGGTTGGGAATGTGAATATTCAATTTGATTGTTTGGTCAATTGTATTGTAAAAAAATTAATATAGTATTTTTAATTTTTCTCAAATGAGTTTTGGGAAAATAATGAGAAAATTAGACAAATAAAATAAAGAAAATGAGAAAAATAGAAAATGGGGGAAAAGGGTTGAAAGGAAAAGAAGTAAGTCATTTTTATTTTTATTTTTGTGAAGAAAATTTGGTCAAAACCCTCCTTTAAAAAATGGATTTTTAAGAAAATTGGGGGAATTTGAATAGGAATGGATTGGGAGATGGATAGATTGGGATCTAGGAAAAGGACTATGGTTGTGTGTGCATGATCTCCCTATAGACACCTAAAATATGACCTTCTCCAACCATACCTAATTTTAGCCTATCCTAGACCATTAATTAAATAAATATCTAATATTTATTTAATTATTCTCATTCATTCCCATATTTATTCCCATCCTTTAATAAAATAAATATTTCATTTATTTAATTAATATCCCTTCACATGATCCCATTAATTAAATAAATACTTTATTTATAGTTCTTATTTAATGAATTTTTCTTTATCCTCTATCCTTGTCCATCGAATCCTAACCTTTCATCTTATTCACATGGATCATAATTTAATTTGTTCCTCATGTGACAAATGCCCCCTTCACATGTCTAACTAACTTCTTCTCTAGATTCATTGAATCTAGACACCTTCCCAAAAGTCAAACTAACTTTTCATCTTATCCATTCATCTCATTTAACCTCTTAATCCTAGGCATTGCCATAAGGATTTTTGTCTTTGTCTTTATCTCAATCCTAAACCTAGATCTCATCAATCATTTGACATTTGTCATATGATTGCATCCTTTCTCCGAACCCTAATCCTCCTTCAATCTTAGCCATCCATCATCAATCATTTCTAATAATTGATTTTGCCTCTTCAAGACTATATCTAGAGGCTCTCATCCTTCATTTTCACCTAATGCAATCACTTATCAAGCTACCATACCTACATGCTATCAAAATCTCCATTGAATCAAGCTTATCATCACCATTATCAAGTCATATCAGGGTTATGCTAAAGCATTGATCAATCCACATATCAACATCAAAGTGCCAATCAAATGGAATAAGAGTGCACTCCATTTCCACTCATCGAGGAGAGAAGCAAAGATTCTAGGTGAAGGTATTGTGCTTTTGTATTACTTTTATCTTCCTTTGTTTACCTTCAATCTTTTTCTGGAACCTCTTCACTCCCCTTCTAAAGATTGGTAAAAATATTTTGGTGTGCTTCCAATTTTGATGCAATCTTCTCATTTCTCCTCCATTTGTTTATGCTTTTGTATTTTGATGACATGCTCACCCTTAAGGGAGCATAGGACTTCCTCTAAAACTTTTAATTTGGAGTTTTAAATTAGATTTAAATTTATTTTATTTTTTTGAAAAATGCAATCTTGTGCCATTATAATGCCAAAAAATTTGAAAATGCTTGTAGTTTGAAATTTATCGCATGAATTAGGTGTTGAGTGTATTTGAATCAAAAGGGCACCTTTCATTTTTAGAAATTATGAGTTTTAGAAAAATGGAAAAATTGGAGCTCCATTAATGGAGTTTGCATGTAAATTTTTGGTTTTTGGCTTTGAAAATTAAATTGAAAATTTGAATTTTCAAAGTGAATTTGAATGCTTTGTTTTGGGGGAATTTGAGTCTCCTTAATAGATTTTTGTAAGTTGTTTTAAGACCATGTTTAAAATTTGCGAGCCAAACTTTTATGCCATAATTATGTCTTGTTTTTCATGCCATGCCTAAATAGTGAATTAGTGTGATGAGCCTAGGACTTGAGGTGTAGGGTGTAGGAAAGGGGTGGCTCCCAACATTTTCTAGAGCACAAAGGAGCTTGAGCTTATCTCATTGGAGAGTTTCCTTAATAAGCAAGATAAGGAATCCTATGGTATAGCCATAGTGCTAGTACCAAGTTTGTGGAGGGTTTGTACCTCCTGGTTAGGCAACCTCTTGTGAAGGTTGGCCCTTGTGTTTAGATGTTGTCTAAGGTTGTTGTTGAGTGGATTGGAGGTGTAATGGTGTGAATTTGTATCCCTTGAAAATTCCCCGTTTATACACCCCTTACCTTAGAAAACACGATCCTGTTGTATTTTCCACATTCGCTTCCACCTTCCATCCACTTGGTAGCTATTTTGTGTGTTGGTGGGGGATATTTTGTCTGGGATGCTAGTGTGGCGTGCTGCCATCTTGACAGGATTCCTGCCTCTGGAATCCATAGAGGTGTTACACTCCTCCATTGGATGCAAAGTGTAACGCTTCCTGCCCCTTCAAGCAACTTCAAACAACCTTTTTGCCTCCATTCTTCCTTTCAAATTGTAATCTTCTTCATTCAACTCAGACTCTTGATCATTCTGGACTCTACACACTCACTTTCAGCTCCTTCACTCTCTCACGTTCGAACTCCATTGTAGCTAAAAGTTGCTATTTTATTGGCTCCTCTTCTTCGTTGTTGCAACAACGTTGGGCTTTGGAGAGCTTGCAAGCTCACATCTTCCTTCTATGTGCCTTGAGAGCAACTAGTTGGGAAGGTGATATCCATTCACTATCATCTTGCTTTACATCATCTACTTGCGTAATAGTGTATTGTGTTTGCTTATTGCTTGGTATTTCCATTTCTATAACTTCTTTATCATCTTTCTACAATTGTTGCTATCTGGCTGTTCGTGGAGGAAGAAACACCAAAGCGGGGGATTGACTAAGGCAGTCCTCTAAACACAACCCCAACATTTTCTCATTCTTCTGTGTAGGTTGTTTGCCAAGTGAAGTTCTCAAATACCTCAACTTGCAAGTTTGAAGGTCCATTTCTACCACCTTTCTCTTGTCATTCTAGCTTAGTATTCTTGAAGTATTCTTCTTGTTGTTTTGTTATTTCTGCATTTTCCATCTTTGTCATAACATAAAACCTCGTTGGTCAACCTGTTAGTTAATTTCCGAGTGTTTCTGTCTACACTTTACTCTTTATGTTGGTAAGAATGCCAACACCCCACTGAGACGCTAGTGTGCTGTGCTGGAGTCTGTGTCCTACGTTGTTATCCTTAGGCAATGAGCTACTTAAGTTGCAAATTGAACCCTAGGATTTGACTCATTTGACCCCTTGAGACATTCGGGTTGGTAGAAGGATAGTGAAAGACTAGTTGTCTTGCCTTTTCAACCCCTTAAACCTTAAACCTTTCTAAACCATTTGTCTAGTTTGAGGTAGATCAGGGTAGCTTGTTGTTTGGGGCCCTCCCGTGACTTGGGGTCTTGAGCAGTTGGTCCCCCTCCTCTACAAGGTGAATGTGCTTTCATCCTACTCCTTGTTTTGGAAATTGATGGTTGTGTTGTGTAGTAGAGGGGTGTTAACTCCTAGTTGTTCCACCATTTATGTAGTTTCCATGGGTGTTATAAGAGTTTTTAAGTGTGTGTTAGTGCGGGTTGGAGGTTGGTGATTCCCTCATCCTACCCTTGTGTTGCGTTGTGAGAGAACGTAGTTGTGGGTTTGTACTTGATCGTCGTTTGGGTGTCGTCTCACCTCTCATAGGTTCATCATAGTGGTTCATCTTGTCATTGCTAAGTCTTTTGCTGGTGCCACCTTGCTTATGCAATGGTGAGGTTGTTCTTGTTGTCATTGTCCTTGTGTTTTTTTGTTTCACACGACACTTGTGTGCACGTTGTTATGCAAGTGCAACATGTTATTGTCACATCTTCAACGTTGTTGTCATTTCAAAACAAAGTTGTTTCGTCAAGTTTTTTCCTAGGTGTGTCGGCTTGGGGCATTACAGTAAAATGAGGTGAAAAGGGATAGGCATAGATGGGAAAGGAAGGGGAAAACTAATTGGCATGAAAGTGTTTAAAACATGTGGATATTTTCTATGAAAGTGGACAAATGTGGGATAATGAGTCAAGTGAGCCATGATAGTATCAAGGGAAAAATATGAGGCATTAAGATTAAAAAAGAGCATCAAATGGTTAAACATTTGAGGTTGGATATAAAATATTTGGCAACAAAAGTCAACATAATTGAATTTTGCATAATGAGAGCTAAGAGGAGTGGCAAAAGCCATTAGAATGGTAGATGAAGCAAGAGTTGGGTGGGAAGCATTAAGGTAGTGTAGGAGGTGAAAGATGAAATATAGGAAATTGTTCCTAAAGTATCATTGTTACGTTCCTAATATTCTATATTTTTAAATATAATAAGGTGAGGCACTTGTGGCATGCCTAGCCTTAACATTAATTTTAGTTAAGACACTAATCCCTTTTAATTTAGATGAGGGGGTGTCTCCCTATATAGTTAAGCTTATAAATAGGGAGGAGATGTTCCTCCCAAATCATCATATCATCAAGTATTGAATTTGTATATTATTATTTGATTATTGGAGATCACTCCCTCAAAGTGGTGTACTATTTTATAGATTTTTGCATTTAGTTCCAAGAAAAATCATAACACTCGTGGCAAGAAGGAAAAAGAGAACAATAAAGGGTTGGATGAATGAAAAATTGGAAACGAAATTAGTGCATAATCAAAAGAACGGATTATAGTCCCTAACTAAGATATATGCAAGAAGAGGTGTTGTATGTGTACAAGGGAACACTAGTTTAGAGGTTGTGAGGTACAAGAAAAGGAAAGTAGAATGTGCAGTTTTGTTAGTGTTGCATAGCCTTTAGAAGGAAACCCTACATTTAACCTTAACCCTAATAGCAAGCAAGAGGGAATGAGTAGCAAACAAGGGTTTAGGTTGGTTTTTTGGAAAGAAGAAAATTTTGTTTGAGTGTGAATGCCAAGTTCAAAATGTAGATTAAAACTATAGAGTTTTGAAACTAAGTTGTGTATTTATCTTTTCCGAAGTATCCTTTTATCAAAAATCTACAATAATCTTTCAAACAACATATATTAGATTCAAATATCAAAGAATTACTAATTTGAGATTGAACTTGTTCATTTTAGACCACAATATGAAACAAGAATAAGGGAAAAGGAAGCACATCTAATTCATCAATAGCAGAAGGTGTAGATGAAGGCAAAGTCTATAGGAAGAGGTTTTTTGTGTTGTCAAGTTCTAATTTTGAAACTCTAAACTTGTGACAATTTGCTTGAGGATGGGAATGCATGGGGTCATGTTTGTATTGACATGGTGATGTCCTCTTTTGTGCAATGATTTCCTAATGTGCAAAATTGTATCCTCTACAACAATTGGATTTGCCCTACAACCTACCATTTGAGGGAAAAAGGGTGACTAATGGTTGTTTAAGGGATGCACCTTAGTCAAATACCTTGGCTAAGTTAATGATTCATGATGGATGCTCTTGGGGTGTGTGAAGTCTGTGTTTGAGAAGAAGTGGTGTGTGCCACTGTGGAGGAATGCCAAGGTAGTTCTAATGGAGGCCTAATTGGCTCTAGATGTCCATATTGGTACATGGATGCTTGGTTGTGTTTGTGCTTTTTACCTATTGCTTAGCTCTTGCTTATTTCCTTAATCCTTTTTTTCAAACATTTGTTGCCCATTTCTAGTCATTCGGTATTGAATTAGTGTTTATGAGAGAGGAACAAATGCATTTAAACATGAAATGGGTATTTTGAATTCCAAGGACACTACCACACGTATTCTCATCCAAGAGGACAAGAACATGACACACTAAGGTCTAGGATGACAAAACAATTAGGAATGGGGTAATGAGAAGATGTGGAAGTTACATGGGCTGAATTTTTGTGTGTGGAGAATAGGCTCAAGGGCAGAGTGGTATCCTAAATGGCCACAAACGATCATAAATCATCTCTAGAAGGGAGGTTGTTAAATTAGGTGCATGATGGAGAATGTGTGAAACGTGCACTTTTTATCTCTACACCATCCACATAAACATTACTATTGAAAGCAAAAAAAAAATTGACCCTTCACTTCCCAGGAAAAACAAAAAAATATAACACATAAAAATATTACTAATATTTTAAAATTCACATGGTTATGCAGCAACTTTATGGTATCATTTGAAAGTGACCGTATAAACATTTCTCTGAAGTACATTTCCTGAAAAGTATTTAATATAATTATGTTTGAATCGAGATGTACAACAACCAGACTATGTTTTACAAGTCATACAAAACTATTTACAGAATTGGATATTTTCAATTTTTACACATGCATAAGTTGAACTGAAACATGGGTTTCCCAGAAATAGCCAGTGGCAAGTTTTGTCTTGGATGTAAAAAATGCAATTTTCTTTGCTAAAAGGGCTAGTAAGAGAGTTTACATGCTAATACAAGCAAGCATATTAGAACATCCGAACAGGACGACAGAAAACCTGTGCATGACAAGTCATGGTATACTGAAAGGCTGAATGTTTGCGATAGTGATAGCATAAGTTCAATTCCCTCTGGGCATGTTCACTATGTTGATGCAGGAGTAATCATCCTGGTCCACATGGTAACATATGGTGCAAATTACAGGTGAATATTGAAGAAATCGATACTCCTTGAACCTTGAACATGGCTTCTGAGCAGATTGATATTCTAAGCTTGAAAGTGGATTCACCTATTGTATAAGTAAAAGACAGCATTTTTCGAGTAATTACCACTTTACTTATCAATAACATCATCATCTAAATTACCAAGCATTGAAACCTATGGATCAAGCATATAGTTTATGCCCTAAATTAGTAAAGTGCCTATGGGTGCATGTACAGAATTTTAGATTTGCAAGTTACAATACAAAGGTTTAGACCTGAGCATTAGCATGCAGGATAATTAAATGGATATTAATTCTACAAGCCAGTCTATGGACACATTTTAAAAATAAAAAGCATACAGCCCAAAAGCATCCATTACCATAAGTTTACCTGTAAATCCTACATCCCAAATATATAAAGCTTCCAAGTCATAAAATATAACCTGTGTGCCATTTATTAGTTCTTTAATGATACATGTAGATGACAAGTTGGTTGGAGCCCTAAATTAGTTAGCAATAGTACACATCTGAATGTATTTTAAATCCACTCATGTATTTAGCAGCGGTCCACAAGGAGATCTCCCTGTAAGCCAACTATATTAGCCAGATGTTTCAGTGACAAAGCATCTGCCCTCCCATTTAACTACCCAGCTACCGTACTCCCCTTACACTCTTTTTTATTTTGCGAAAAACCTCAATGCCCCATAGAAAGGGAGACATTGCCACTTTTTTAAATATTTTGGGAGCGCCCAGGGAAATATCAAGATGCCCCTCGACTTGCTTTGCCTCTACAAATATTAAAAATTATCTGCCTTCACAATTATCTAAAAACAGTTGTGCTGACAGTTTATTTTCAATTATATTTGATACGGAATTTCTGTTTCAGTTGAATGAAAAAATTTCAGGGGCAAAGCAATTAAAAAGGCCCTTCAGAAGACCACACCAAACCTGCAAATATTGGTTCCAGAAGGCAATAATATAAATTAAAAAAAGCATTTAGAACGGATGCCCTACTGAAAATAAGAAACTTTTTCAAATTTGAAGGTAGCAGCCAGACATTGCAACTGTGAGGCTGGACATGTAGCTGCTGTAACAAGTACCTCCTTGTTGGAACTACATCACCTTCAAAGCTAGACATTGAAAAAAGTTAAAATTTTCTGGTATTCTGTGGTGTTTCCAAAGTTAGCCTGTTTTTACAGACAATTAATTTCGTAGCATTAAGTGGTCAGGAAGAGTAGATAAGTATTATCTCCATCTGATTTATAAATGGAAGAAACTTGTTTCCAGATTCTTATCATCCCAAAAAAATACAAGTATTGAAAAAATTATGTAATTTAAAAAAAAAATCAGTTTAAAGGTTTGGCAACAAAATTACATCAAATTGAAGTTTTTAAAAATCTCGGGTGAAATTTAAAATCAAATCAATTTTAACTTCCCTTAAACTGGCTCTATTAATTTATTTGTAATATTATTTTAATAGCCATCCCCTGCAATACGAGAAATCCAGAAATTTTTCCCTTTCCAAAACCACATCCCCCCATCCCTGAACTCAGAGAAGTAATGGTACTTAGGGACTTATTTCAGCCATTGACATTAGAATTGCCATAACCTTAGATAGGGAGCTCTGACTGTAATGTTCAGTGTTGCAGACCTTAATCAGAATATCATAATATTAATTCTTTCACATTTGAAACAGCTATAGAAGATAATAACAAAATCATATTCAATATTCTAATGAAAATTTAGCCTGCTACTCATGGTGAGGCATCTTGCTGAAATACACTTTTTCCAACCAACTAATGATATTGTAGGCTTCCACAATTCCCATACGACCAGTGATCATGACACTAATTTTCAAAAGAAAACAAGACTTATTAATGCATTATCTTCTTGAAGTTTATTCTTTCGTGCCAGAAAAGTGCAAAGATACTAAAATATGGATTAGTAATAATAATACCTGCAACACAAAAAAACTGCATAACATGATGTACAGCTTTGATATGCTAATACTCTTTTTATTCTCTTCAGCATCTTCTCCATTCAAACAAGGTGTTGAACAGTCAGAAGTGGAACTCAACATGTAGTGATATCAAACCTAGAAATCAAGAGTAATTTGAGTTGAAACCCACAGAATACGGGATCCAAAATTTGCTCACTAGATAGATCAAAAGTTAAACTTCTTTGCTCATGCCAGAAAACAATTCTAGCAACTTATTGGCTGGGCCAATAAAATTTGCAAAAAAATAGTAAATATTGGAGTGTACTATACTTAGTCAGCTAATTGTGAGATGACTTCCCATCAAAAGAGAGATTGATTTCTTTAACAATATTCCTCTTTATCTTTGGTAAGGCTTCAGGTGGTAGCCTTCGAATTCTTCTTTAAACTTTTTTGATTCTTCTGCAAGTTTGGTCTTTAGCCTTCTCCATGAACGCAGTTGATTTGATTGTATCAATCCTTTATACAGTGTTTCAAAAGTGACAGTCTGAGGCAGAAGTCCCTTCTCAATCATTTGTACAAAATACAAACAGGCTTCTCTCCATTTAGCCTTTTCAATCAAACTATGAATTAATAGTGTATAAGAATCAAGATCAGGGCCGTTCCCCTTCTGATGCATGTCATTCCATATATCCAAGACAACATCCATACGATCCAATCTACAGAACATACGAAGCAAGATGTGATAGGTTTGATTTGTCGGCTTGCCTGACGAGGGTGCTTCTTGCATTTTCTTGTACAATCCTAGGGCCTTGTCAACATCATTACGACCTCCAAAAACCTTAAGAAAACAATTGTAAGTGATAGCTGATGGGTAAACTCCATTTTGCACCATCTCATCAAGCAATATATAAGCTTCATTCATTCTGCCAAGAATGCAAAGGCACTTGATAACACAAGTATATGTCACAACATTAGGGCTGCAACAGTTTTCTTTCATCTCATTCAACAATCTAAAGCATTCTTCAGCCTTGAGTGCTCTGCCATATGCATGCATCAGTATAGAATAAGTCATTACGTCAGGAACAAATCCTCTGCTCTTCATTTCAGCTAAAAGATTTTCAGCTGCTTTCTTCATTTGACAGAATCTGGACTCCAATAACTTGTTCTTGCCACAGATGTCTTCGAGAAATACATTGTAAGTGACCACACTGGGTTCACACCCCTGATCAATCATCTCATTCAAAAGACTCCTGGCAATTGCAGACCTATTACGCTTGCACCACCCATAGATAAGAATGTTATAGGTTTTAGTATCAGGTGTGAATTGGGCTTTCCTTTTATTGAACAATTTAGTTGCCACTCTGGAAAACCCATACTTACAGAGCGTATCAAGCAGCATTTTGAAGTCCTCACTACTCGGTTCCCTCTCCAAAAAACTCTCCATGTCATCAAAGGCCCTGATCGCCTGTCTGACCATACCAGCAGCGACATACCTTCTAATCAGAATTGAAAATGACTTCACACCCACCTGGGGAAAAATCTGGCCCATTTCGATGATAAGCTGCCATGCCACATCAAACTGCCTAACCTTCCCCAGCATGTCAATCATGACGTTGTATGCACTAACACCATGATGATAACCTACCTGTTCTTTGGCCCAGACAAAAAAACCTAAAGCAACTTTGGATGCATTTCTTAACCTCAACCTTAGTAGAACCTGGTAAACTATATCTGGGGTTATGTTGACGCCATTTAATTGCAAAGCCCCTTCCATTACGTGGAAAGGATTATGCTGATCCATCAAAATCCTACATATCATCTCGGCATCCTTTGAATCCTCAATGCCCGAGATGGAGGGTTTGCCCTCATCTAGGGTTTTATCTGGTGAAAATCTATAAGAGCAGAAACGGCATTGCACACATATTGGAGTATAGTTTAATGCGGTCATTGTATTGAGCGCTGCAGAGTATTTAGCATTAAATGACTTGGGAAAAATATGCTTAGCTGAGAACTCATGGAGATTAATTCTGTGTCTCGCTTTCTGAAGCTTTTGCAGGGCTATCGTCAATGCAGAACTCCTTATTGCCATTGCACGTGTTATGGCGTATCCATGTTGAATGAATTCCTGGAACTGAATTTGAATAAATTGACTGGAGATATTGTATACTTTTATAATTTGCCACCAATTTAATCCAGATGCCCCACCGGAAGCAACTTTGAGACCGTGTTGTACTAGAGCCTATTCAACACTCCATACCGAGAAGCCATTGTAAGCTGCAGTATTTTTTTCGCCCTTTGGCCTTTTTATATCCTATTTAACTTTGTTTAATAGAGGAGAATAGTACAACATTAAAAAATAATGGGAGAGCCGAACACCCACAATGTTTAGTGGGATCAAGTCTATAACAAAGATAAATAAAAAAATATAAATAGGATCAAGCTTAACAAAGTCTATGCAATTAAAGCAAAGTTAGAAGGCAGAGGATCCTTATCATCAAGATTGTCCCTAACACCTTTAAGGATAGAATCATCAATTGACTCCCAACAAGTGAGAGTGTCTTCTTCAAGAGAGTTATCCAAAAGTTGTTGACCATGAACTAGAGAATTGGCCTACTCCAAATGGAGAGATTATCTTGAGTCAAGCCAAGAGCACCACCACACTTGTAAAAGGAGGCTTAAGGTGGCCTTAAAGGCTAGGACCAACCACCACACTCGTGAAAGGAGGCTTAAGGCGACTTCGAAGGTTGAGACAAACCACCACATGTAGCACTGTCTTTGGAAATTGAAAGCTAAGAACCATAATGACCACAAGAGTGAGATCCACTATCACACTTGGCAAGTTGTCTATGTCCATGCCAAACACCCTTGAGGAGGGGAGGAGGGATCCAACAACACTTTGACAACAATTCAAGGGGCATTCCATCAATGGTCAAGCAACTCCTAAAGATAAGCAACTTTAAGTGCAACTTTAAATGACACAACAAGCCATCTGCTAGGTTATATTATTAATTTAATTCATAATATGACTCCAAAATTGTTTTAATTCATATTAGCTATGAGTTCATATTTTTGAATTAAATACAACATTCAATCTAAAAAGTACATGTTTATTTCCTTATAATTCTCCTATATTTAATTTTTATTATGTCACATCTTAAGTAGTGACACTTACATTTTCCTAAGCCCCCACTTAAGCATTTACTAGATGCTTCTAACATTTCCTAATCTTAAATTTAATAATTTAGATTGCTTAGGAAATGAGAAAACAATGCTAACTATAATTTTAATTAAATCTCGTCTCTAGATTTCTAGGGCAACTAACAATGAAACTAACTCAAAATAACTAATATCAACTAATTTCCTTTAAATTATTTTTCTCACTTGTTGTGGTAGGAGATTGGCAAAAACAAAGAGGCTGGAGTTGGTTGATTTACTGTATATATATATAGCCATAGAAATGGCGTCCAAATTTAACAAGATGTTTTTTAAAAAATTTGAAATAGTGCTTGGTGCTCGATGATCACCATGGAGATTGATGGCGGTCGTGGCCTCAAAGGGGGCCACAACTCCCATGGAAGCCATGACTTTTGTGGTCACGTCCAGGAGAGGGGACAGTTTGTGCTTTTCATAGCCGCCCCTTCGACCTAGTCAAAGCCCTCTTTTTAATATTTATTTAAAATATGTATTTCTTTAAAAGAAAGTTTTAACTTCTATCTTATCTAAAAAAAATTCTATTAAATCAATTTATATATAATATATAATATATAAAATAAATAAATAAATATATATTAAATATACTTTATATATATGTATGTATGCATGTATGTTTATTGTACTTACGCAACTATTTTAGGATGAATATAACAAATGTATATGATTTTTTATATTTTTCATGAACATATTTAAGTATAAACAAGTTGAGATTTTATAAAATCAGATATACTCACACAACTGTATCCATGAACCCATAACTAAGTACTTTTATAAACAAAGAATTAGTAAATTTCTTTGTGCAAATTTACTTAAATAAATACATGAGTAATTCTACCATGGTTGAATGAATTTTACACAAGATAATTTACTTAAATTAATTAAATCAGAGTTTTTACAAGTTTATTTCATTGCCAAACATATAGAGGATATTATTCACTCATTACAATCAATACCAATTAGAGAATAATAAACTCTAGCTACTAAGTGAAATAATTTATTTATTTTTCTTTCTTTGTACTCATTAAACATGATAAATGGAAACAACATTAACTTCTTTCCTTGCATTTTTAAATTTTCACCCAAAAAAAGTATAGTATACAAAATTTCTATTTTATAATTAGATATCCCTATTCCACTTCTATTGGTCATTCAAAATTTTCCAAAATAAAAAATAAACATCACATGACCTTATTTTAAGAATCATAGTTTGGTGTTCTCCAAAATGGTCTTCAACCATAGACCTTAGATTTGCAATAGTAGGACCAAACAAAAGAAAATGCTACAATAGCCAATGGGAGCTCACCTCCCAACCATAGGGTTGAATACAACCCACCCCTAAACTTGGAGTCACATAGAAATCGAAGGTTGCACACACATTAAAACATTTTTATAACAACATTTAAACACTTAGATATTCAACAATGCTACACCACACCACATTACATAATATAGGTTTTACACAAATACAACCATCCCAATGTAACCTACAAAACACAAAGGATTCCTTGCATAGGATCTTACACAGGGGGAGTGGGGACTCTACCAATAGGGGAAAATATTTCTCCAACACATAATATGTATCACACACACTCTCCCATTTATCCACCATAATTTCACACACAATCTTCTATTCATATTTCTCTTTTCCTCATTACACACATAAAAGGATACTCATCCAAAACTTAACATTATGGGTACTCATGCCCAAAACCCCCAAAATGGGAGCCACATCCACTCAAATCCCATTACACAAAGGACCTAATTCTCATGAGAGGATATCTACTCCACAAAAGACTCATTTACAAGAAACATGACAACCTATGCAACAATTCCTACCCCACAAAACATAACATGATTTTACAAAAAAAAATCACAAATTTTCACAATAATCACACAAAATAGAAACACTTCAATATCAAAAATTACCAAATATTCACAAGAGGGTTTGGATTCTACCTTAAGACACTTTCCAAACTTGGTAGATTTGTTGAAGTCCCTTCAAGCCGCCTTCTCCTTCCAATCCTTCC
The DNA here is from genome assembly GCA_007258455.2 of Sequoia sempervirens. NCBI lineage: Eukaryota > Viridiplantae > Streptophyta > Pinopsida > Cupressales > Cupressaceae > Sequoia > Sequoia sempervirens. The sequence goes on from VDFB02072274.1 coordinate 118,489,733, forward strand.
TGTCTACCCTTCTTCCTTTGGATTCTCCAACCTAGAAATTTTATTTTACCAAAAGAAAACCAAAAGAACCAAGAACTCCAAGAGGAAAGAACCCTCTCCAACCTCAAGAAAATAACATAAATAGAAAAGGAGGAAAACTTTCTCTCCCTAACTACCCCAACAACCAAATAACTTCTCCATTTTTGCCACCTTTTTGAAATGACAAGTTTAAGGTGCTTAAAAACATTTTAAAATGTCTTTTTAAGGTTTAACATACCCCTCACCCCTATACCTAACACCCAGGGTTAAATTTTGACTATAAAAACTTGATTAAACCACTTTAAACCTCATAAAACTCAAAATAAATATTATGAAACAATTCACAAGAAGAACAATAGTAATATTTTTTCTCACAAAAAAATTACACCACAAGACACATGAACTTCACATAACAACATATTCACATCACTACATTACACTCATGACATATGATCTTAATTCCTTCAAATGAATTAAAGTCGGTTGCACAAGGAAGAACACGATTTGGAATTGTTATGTGACCCTAAATTTCTATTAGAACTTCACCTACACACTTGATGCAAAGATATTAGTATATTATAAGAAATAATAATAGTCAAAGCATCAATAACCGATTCTAACATACATCAATAATATCCTAAATCAATTATCCTTTCATTTTCCACAATCCTGACGAGAAATAAACATGCTCTAATAACAATTGTTGGAAAATTAAATCTCTATCTAAATATGAATTCAATGGATGAGATTCAAGGCTTGTACTACAAAAACATGAAAATCTAAAACTTATATACAAATCAAAAAATTAAGTTGCCTTAATATGGAATTAACTGTTGAAAATGGAGGTAATTATGTAGCTTTAAAACTTGTAAAACTTGTAAAACTATGAGATTGTAGATCTAATTAAGTGTTCTTTGTTACAAATTGTTTGTGTATGATTATTTGTTTAGATCAATTTCACCAATTATAGAAAGTAGACAAAATATTGTAGAAGAATGAGACAAGAAGATAGAAGTGACACAACATATATGTGGATAGACCCTTTCGGAAAAAAACTCCACTACCAGAATCAATAATGCTTGTATTATTTAACCTTAGAACAAGATTACAATAACACTATATCAATCCTTGATTGAGATGCTTCTTTTGCCTTCAACAATTCTTCTTCACAACTTGCAATAAACTCTAATAAAACTCTCTTCAACTTGCTATAATTAATAGACAATAATGAGCATTGAAAACTCCAAAAAATTGTCAATTACAAGAGCTTGAAGCTCCTCTCAAAAACCTACGCCTATTTTGTGCAAGTAGAGTTTCATCAAGTAACATGAAGTCAAATCCAATGTCTCCTCAATTTAGGCGCCTCAAATTGAACTCCTAACTGATTGTTGGTCAAGAAAATATCTTCCAAGTTTCTCCTCAAAGTTGGTGCCCAAGAATGGGCCCACTTAACTCAGCCTTGTAAATATCTTCTCATACAAAATGTGTTAACTCCAAGATGCCAACTTGGGCGCCCAAGGTGGGTCTAAGTCAATCTTTGTTAACAGAAACATATCTCTCCATCAATTCATGCAAACATTATGCATGATTGATCATCCCCACTTAACTGAATGTATCACCTATTATCTGTCATGCAACTGAAGTCATTAGTCATGCAACTCGAGTCAACTAAATTCAACTAACATGCAACTCAAACTAACTACATGCAATTGAAGATAATTGAACCATAACTAAACTGAACTGAACTCCACTCATGCAAATGTCAATCCCTAACTTGTAGGATCTTTACATGCATTACTGAAGTGTTATCTATTCTCCAAATAGTTAACTGAACTCAAGGTGGGTTCCACCTTCCATGTGGGCGCCCCATGTGCTCCTATTTTGTAGGAGCTCTTCTTGGGCGTCCCCACATGTTTCTATCATTTAGGAATAATTACAAATGTCAATTTACATGTTCATTTCATTAAAATTTAATCTCTTTCTAATCCTAGTGTTGGGGAACACTTTCCAATGACTTAGGAGATACATGAAATATGTTTAGGATTGCAATTAAATGGCATCCTATTCCCAACATTAACATGACTAAATCCATCTTCTTTATGATGCCAAAAATCAACCAACATAACATGCTTATAAACACTACTTTATGTGAACTTATACCAATAATATATAAAGAATAACATCACCATAAGATAGCAGTAATAAGGCACAATTAGCAACACAAGAGCATCACATAACACAAGATTTACGTGGAGAAACCCTTACAGGAAAAAATCCACTGAGAAGAGAGGCCAAGTATGCATTATCTTCAAACAAATGAGATTAAAATACATTCACTTCCATTCTCCTCTTTTCCTCCAACATAGTAGCACCTATGCATCTGTGAACAACCTCTTTATGCCTCAATATGTCCTTGTTCTTGCAGTGAAACTCTACATTCAATTGTTCGTCATATTTTCCACACACTAAGAGCTGATTTTATAAATTTGTGAAGAGGTCTAATGAACCAAACATGACGCCCAAAGATGAATTTTCATTCCAAACGTTCCCAACCCTTGGATTACCTCCTTATAATGCAAAAGGATATTGATTTTGTCTCCAGTACTTTCCCTCCAACTTGGGTGCCCAAACTTGGAAGATAAACATTACATTAAATGCAATAAATAATGGAATACCAAGATATTTACATGTTGCCGCTTTCCAAGCTCCCACTTGGAGAATACCAACGGTCACTAATTTGTCCTTTCCTTATCTTTTATTATTGTTGGGAATAGGATGCCATTTAATTGCAATCCTAAACATATTCATGTATCTCCTAAGTCCTTGGAAAGTGTTCCCCAACACTAGGATTAGAAAGAGATTAAATTCGAATGAAATGAACATGTAAATTGATATTTGTGATTATTCCTAAATGATAGGAACATGTGGGGACGCCCAAGAAGAGCTTCTACAAAATAGGAGCACATGGGGCACCCACATGGAAGGTGGAACCCACCTTGAGTTAAGTTAATTGTTTGGAGAAAAAGATAACACTTCAGTAATGCATGTAAAGATCCTAGAAGTTAGGGATTGATGTTTACATGCATGGAGTTCAGTTTAGTTTAGTTTAGATCGGTTCAGTTCGGTTCAATTTAGTTTAGTTATGGTTCAGTTATCTTCAGTTGCATGTAGTTAGTTTGAGTTTCATGTTAGTTGACTTTAGTTGACTTAAATTGCATGCTAATGACTTGAGTTGCATGACGGATAACAGGTGACTACTTTCAGTTAACAGGGGATGATCAATCATGCATGATATTTGCATGAATGGTAGAGAGATATGTTTCAGTTAACAAAGATTGATTTGGACCCACCTTGGGCACCCAAGTTGGCATTTTGGAGTTAACACTTTTGCATGGTAAGATATTTTATAAGGCTGAGTTAAGTGGGCCCATTCTTGGGTGCCAAATTTGAGGAGAAGCCTACAAGATACCTTTGTAATCAACATTGAGTTAGGACTTTAGTTTTGGACGCCCAAATTGATGAAGGACTTGGTTTGACATTGTTTTTCACTGAAGAACTCTACTTGCAAAGAATAGGGGAAGGTTTTGTGAGATAAGCTTTGTGCTTTGTAATTGTAAAATTTTTAGAGTTTACAAGGCTCATTATTGTCTATTTATTGTAGCAAGTTGAAGAGTTTCATCAGAGTTATTGCAGGCCGTGAAGAAGAATTGTTGAAGGAAAAAGAAGCATCTCAAGCAAGGATTGATAAAGAATTATTGTAATCTTGTTCTAAGGTTAAATAATACAAGCATTATATTGATTCTGGTGGTGGAGTTTTTTCCCAAAAGGGTTTCTCCATAGTATATGTTGTGTCACTTCTATCTTTTGGTCTTAGTCTTCTACAATCTTCTATCTACTTCTACAAATGGTAAAATGAATCTAAATAGATAATCATCCTCAAAGAAATTGTAACAAAGAATACTTAATTAGATCTACAGTATAATAGTTTTACAAGTTTTAAAGCTATATAATTAAATCCATTTTCAACAATTATCCCATTTGAGGTGTCCACATGTGGGGAAAGCAATATTAAATATTTATGTCCACAAGTCACCTTTACTATTGCTAGTGGAACCCATCACCCCTCATGAATATATTACAAACAATGGTGAGTTCATATTACAAAATATTTTCCTAATTCACCCTAAGTACCCAAAGATACTTTTTAGGGATGTTAGAACCATGCAATATGACATAATATTTATAAGGTAGATGAAACATTAATCCTAAAAAATCCGTGTCTATATTAATTATTCAATAAATCACATTGAAATTGTATAGTTTATAAATATCCACAAATGAACATTTAATCCATTAAAATATTATCTTGATATTCATATATTTGCATTTCACATAAAATAAATCATCTGATATCACAATGTATCTACAACTAGCATTAGTCAAACTAAAATCCTTCAGCTGATCATGTCAATAATAATGAAACCAATCCATATAACCATAATAATACCAATTATTTCTATGAAACAAAAATCAACATCCATAGTACTCATGTAATAATATCCAATCATAAGAAATCGTGAAACTGTCACATGAGTCATAATAATATAAAGGTAACAAAGAGTAAAAATGGTCAAAAAAAGAGGGGCCTCACAAAATGTTTAAATTATAATGAAATACCCACAAAGATTTAGTAATTTCTTCATAAATCTATCCACTTGAATTTGATAGTTTTTGTATAGAAACTTCTGAAATTTATTCTATCGAGTTTCTATACATGAAATATATTGTTACAACATAAAAATCACTAACAATAATAACAATAACAAAATTTGAAAACTATCAAATCAAACAACACCCATAAAACTACAAATCACATAACATTGTCAACATTGTATTTCTTCAATTTGAAAGATTAAACCCACAACTCTTGAAATTGATTTGTATGGAAAAATTACAACAATAAATTGATTTGTAATAGCAATTACAACAATAATACACTCCATAAATGCCACAACAACACTACAAACCAAACTTCACACATCTTCACATGTAACCTACAACAACTACACACACATTGAAAAACTACAATAACCTACAAATCCTAAAGCTCCAATGCAATATTTGGGAGAAATTTCCTCTAGAAACCAATGGATTTAACCCACTAATTTTAACCTTTGTTGGGTTTTTGTCCACATAAGGAAATACAGAAGCATAAGTGCTCATATAGAAACTTGAGATGATAAATAATAAAAAATATCTTCCTAAATATAAACATCTACCTATTTATAATAATCTAAGCCCAATTTGGGTGCCAAAATTCCAATGCCATATTTGGAGGTAAAATAAATAATTAAAATCTTCAAATCCTCTCTCCATTTGCATGCTAAAAACTATCCCACTCTTACATGTCATAAATTTGTCATAGAATCTACTTATTTTAGTAACTAACATTTACAAGAGCATCCCACAAAATACTACACCCCTCTTGGAGTCCAATAAGTTTATTTAACATTTAATAACCCAAAAAATTATTTGAGAATATAAAATTTCATCAAGGTCATAATTAAATTTTAAAAATATTATTTCCCTATATAATCATCTTAGTTTAAGAAATATTGGAATGAACTTTTTGTCCATAAACATAAATTATTTGAAATAGGGACATGATAATTTCCCAAGCTTTCCATATACCCTTGATAACAAAAGAGGCCTAAATTTTGACAGTATCCCACATGGTGAGAAGAGTGCCAATGTCCCAAATCAAACATCCTGAAGGCACATAAAAATTAATACAATGCCTAACAAAATATTTCTATGCTTCATTTACCTTTAAAGCTCTGATAATCTACTTAACACATAAGGGAATTCCTTGCTTGCAAATGGAGAGCAAGCCTAAACCTCCAAAATTGTGAGGTAGGTAAATAAAATGTGTGGTAACTTTTTGGAAACCATAATGTCCTTCACTAGTAGCCCAAAGAAAATCTCTTAGGAGTTTTTAATTTGAAAGTATAGAGCCTTGGAAGGAACCTAATTGTAGTGCAGAAAAAAGTATCCCTTTTTCACACTTAATTTGGGAATAATTAATATTAAAATGAGCCTAATGTTGCCTTGATTTAGTGTTGTAATGTGTTTTACACATTCACATTAAGATTAGGACCCTTCTTAATAAAATTGACTTAATGGTGCCTTATTTAGGGTGTTGTAAAGTGTATCTTTACACTTTCAGACTAATCTAGGGATTTATTCATTAATTGAGGTTAATTGGACCCTTTAATTCAAATCCAAGCCTAATTAATTGTAGATTTTGAGGGATAAAGCTCAACATTCATAAATGATATTACACAACACTTAATTTTGCAAGGTGTGTGTCCTAGGTTAGTGACCTAGGACCCATTCGACACCTGGTGAATGTGTCCTCACTAGGTCCTAGGACCCTATTTTCACATAACATTTCATATTTCCCGAAGTGTGTCCTAGCTAAGTGAGCTAGGAACCATTCGCTCAAATCCCGAAGTGTGTCCTAGCTAAGTGAGCTAGGAACCATTTGGTGGTATTTTAATGATTTCAAATCCTAGATTTGTTGTTGGCTTGTGATATTTGAATGTCAGGATTTAATGTTATGTATAAATACAAGGCTATTTCACTTAGTTTCACTTGGAATTTTCATCAAACAACCTAGATCTTCATAAGCAATCAAGAGTACATTAACAAGAGCATTATAGAGCATTTAAGAGCATTTCTAAGGCATTCAAGGGTAGATTATTGAAGAATATTGCAGCAATCAAGATCCATATCATCATGTCAAAGGCATAGTGCATCATGCATGTTGTTGAGCTAATGTGTCATTGAAGATCAATCAAGCATATTCAAGAGCATTGTTTCACATAAAGTTCATGATCAAGATCTACATTCATTGAGACAACTACATGCAAGATTGCTAATTTGTACCCCAAGGTTCAATTGAGGATTGGTGAGTTGTGGCATTGCATTTATTCATTCGTCTTTCCTTTCATGTTTCATTTCATTTCAAGGTTTAATTACCAAAACAGGGCTTGACCAAGGAAAACCCCAATTCCCTAACAAAACAACATTTTTCTTCCTCTTTGATGTGTGATTATAGGTTTTAGGTTGAAGATCAATTGGAAAGAAAAATTGCAAAAGTTGTCAATGTTGTTAAAGTTGTTAAGAAAGTTGTCAAATCATGAAAACTGAGCTACAAAATTTATTTCTAGGTTTCCAACAGTTTCTGACTAGGATTTGGGAGTGCATACATTAAAGAACAAAACCCATAAATTGATTTTCCAGAACCATAGCCAAGACCCATTCACCATAGGGCGAATGAGTCCTTAGTGAGGCCCAAAAAAACACCTTTTGCAACAGGTACAAAATATTTAACCTTCTTAAAATTTCCTTTTTACTAGTATTTGGGTTCTAGGATTGATTTTTGTAACTCATTTTCACATTATTACCCTCATAATTGAATGAAATATGGAGAAATAGGTACATGGTCCATCAATCCATTTCAAAGTACATATTTTTTTTCGTTTCATTTTGGTGAACCTGATCTTTTGAGCATTGCATTTTTCTAATTTTGGAGTCCTTTTCATCCTATATTTAGATCTTGCATTCATTTGCATTGAATTAGGTCTCATTTAGGGTGTCTAGTTTGCATTCAATTTTGCATCTCATTATAGGATTTAGGATTGCATATTTTGCATTCTTTAAATATGAAAAATACAAAAAAATCAGTCATCTTGCATATTATTTACATCATATAAACTTGCATTTGAAAATTGAAACAAAAAATTGCATATCAAATTAGGTCTTTTAGGTCATCATTTTGTCATAACTTGCACTTGCATTCCACATTGCATTTACAGAAAACTGAAACTGAAAGTTGTTACAAACCTGAATCTGAAAACCATTGAAAAACACCTAAAAATTTGTAAAAATCAGTTTCAAAACCTCATCTAGGACCCATTCTCCATAGGGAGAATGAGTCCTTGATTAGACCTTAATCTACATTTTTGGAAATAAAAATCTTCATTTCTATGATTTTGTTTGCTTCTATCAGATTTTTGTTATAGTTTGCTGAGTTTTTGTTTCATCGATTTCATTATATCTAGCTTAAATTGGTTCATTTAGTGCATTGCCTAATTTCAAATTTTCATTTACAAGATTTCATTTTCAGATTGTTACATAGTGTAATCAACAAATTACCTTGTTTAGAATCTAAAAATTGTATTTACACATTCCATTTTAGGTCATTGTATTACATTTTAAGTCTTTCCATTTTGGGTTTATACACTAAGTTTGTGAACCTTGTATGAGCTTTACAACTTGGTGTCCTATTAGCAATACTATTGTGAGACGTAGTTTGAGACTCATGTCATCCCGCAATACACCATTCACTATGGATCTTGGGTTTTCTAACTCTCTTTCTAATGGTGTTGATAATCAATCCCCTATGGATCATAGCATGCATACCTCATTTCCCATGACTTCACTTCCTACAACCAATGTACATAATGTTAACAACACTATCCCTACTATGACTAGTTGTACTCAAGCTTTGGGGTATACCCAAATCCAAGGTGGAACTTCAATTCCTTCTTCTACAATATCGATTTCCATTCCTACATACACAAGTACTCAATTTACCACAACCATTCAACCTATTAGCAATTTCAACACTTCCTTAGGTATTTCCACAGGGAATCCCTCTAACTTAAATGTGAATTCAAATACAATATCTCCTCAACCATCCTCCCTCACAAATTTATAATTCACTTTCCCTCCACATGCATACACTACTCCACCTTACCCCCCCCCACCTTATAATAACAACAATGATGCCATCCTTAACACACTTTTGCAAAACATGTCAGCCCTTCAACAAAAACTCACAACCATAAATAAAAGCAATAATGGTCCACCTTAAAAATACATCAAAACCAACTCGTTATCCTTGGAGATATTGAGAACAAAAATGCCACAAGGTATATAAGTTTCTAGATTTGAGAAATATGGCGGGAAAGGAGATCCTGTTAGCCATGTTTTCGCTTATACAACCTTATATAGTGATTTCATCTTTGAAGATAAGCTCTTGGCTAAAATATTCCCTTGGTCATTAAAGGATACTGCTTTAGAGTGGTTTTTCTCCTTACCAGATAATTCAATTAGTTCATTCAATGAGCTTGTTGATTCCTTTTACAACTACTTCCACATTCACATGGGTCCCAATATAACCCTAACTGATTTAATGACATCCATGTTACCTGATTTTTAGCTTTCAGCTGAAATCAGGTAACTTAGTGTTTATTCTTTTTTTGTTTTTGTTTAAACATTTAAAAGATAAACCATAGTATGCTAAGTCATCAATATGCATGAAAGAGATTGTCAAATGAAATGGATACATTTTATTCCAATGTTGTAATTACAACCAAATGAGAAAGAAAACCATATGTGTTACAAATGTAATCTTTATTGATAATCATGAAAGTGTACATGTCCCTCACAAGCCAAGGGACTAACTTTACTTATTCAATGGAAATAAAGAAGAGAATATACATGAATAAGTAAAAAAAACAAATGTGCATATAAGGAGAGAGACCAATCATTTCCTGAGAATGATTGGTTCTGGATGTGTCATCTTGTCCTGCTGCTTCCCCCGAGCTGCTTGTGTCTTTCCTAGCTCCATAGTGCTCCTAGTTCCTACATATGGCAATAGCAATGATGTTAGAGCAATGCTCTAAGAAATGAAAGTCTCAAACCTTACATGAACATACACCTATGCATGTATAAACCGATCTCTAGATGCATTAAATAAGCAACATACCATAAGTGTCCCTGAAAACAAGAAAGAAGTGATCAAATACACCTATGCTATGCTTTGTTTATCTAACAGTTTGTTCCTTGTGTAGATACAAGACAAGTCTTGTTATTGTTCTGATTCAACTAATTTCAACATGTGGGGTAAATGTGGCTCCTACAAGGGTAGAGCTCAACATGCCACCCTATGATGTTTTAAGAGTGATAGGAAATTGAGCAACTTGATCAAAGATATACATGGTATTAATGCATTAAATCAATATGGAATCACACCGTTGATCAACTTTCATTATCAAATTCAAGAGATGCTACACATAATGAGCTGTCAAGAGTTTATACTTCATCTTTTCATAATGCATCAGTCATATGGCTATCATCATGTCAAAAGGAAGGTACATTTTGCTAAACATTTCTTTCAATCATCTTAAGTGGATCCATGATCCATTTTATAAAAAAAGTAAGTGATTTCAAAGATGCATCAAGTTAAATCATAGATGCATCAAGTTCAATTATGCATCTCTTAAATAATGAAGAAGAAATCAAGGCATGCTTGAAATCATCATGTAGCATATGGGGCAGCAAAAGGGAGCAATCCAAGGTACTATCAAGTCCCTCTCACCTTAAGCCTATTGGACAACCACACAACACATAGGATGGTGAGCTTCCAGGTCACCAACATAGGTGACATGTGTTTGTCCACTAGGTTTAAGGTGAGGAGACAGTGTTTAATTGTTGCACATGATCAAAAGTGCTAAAATGTTGTGGAAACCATGAAGGTTGGGACATTCCGAAAGAAAAAATGCATGGTACATGTAATGAACAGGACAAAAACAATGGATAAAATCATGATCTCATGCACATGGGTAGCAATCATGAATGTATGCTACATGACAGCAAGGGTAGTCATTACATTCATTAAGGGAGCAAGTGAACCATGTTTTCACTTTGGTAGTGAATGATAAACTATGAATAAGCCATGCAATGAAAAGTGCAGTCAACAAACAACAAGGAGAAACCTCACATGCATCAATGAAATCACATTCTGACAGGAATCATGAAACCTGGAAGAGGCAAAGCTATAGAATCATGAAAAACAGTGTGTGAACCCCAATCCTAATACCTGCAAAACACAATGAATAAACATACTAAGTTAGATATTGCAAGCATGAACAAGGATTCCCCATGAAATCCATTTACAAACTTCAAATTAGGAAAGAAAACAATGAAGAACACCATAAAACAAGAAAATATATATTCAATCCTAATTAGAATAGCAAACACATGATCCCATGGGGGAATTGGTGCCAATTTGATGTGAAAATTGGCCCTTTCCCAATTCCTAAGATGCAAGCTTGATATGTTGATGATGATTGATCCACTTTGTTGGTGAAGGATGAGAGCTCCAAGCCAAAATCTACATAAAACCTAACTAAGAACTCAATGGTGATGGATGAAAATGGCTAAATATCTTAGCATAATAACTTTGCATAATTTGTGGATGATCGATGAGGATATAAGCTCTTTATTTATAGAATGCCAAGATGGATGAATGTCCAAATTTGAGCAATGTGGGACTAACATTTATCCAATGGCATGATGCCACTTGTCAATCTATGAATGGATGAAGGATGTGCAAGATTTGGGGATTGTGCCAATAAATGCATATTTTTGAATTTCAAATTTGTTGAAATGACTTGCAAGAGGGAAGGGAAAATGCAATAAATTCCACTTGGCTCAAGACAAAGGACATGTAACATGAAGTTTTTGCCTTGTTGGATGTACATGTTGACTTGGAATTTTTGAATTCAAATTTGGAGAACATTCCAAAAGATGCCTTGTGAGGAAAATAGAGATTTAATAAATGAATTAAATCTATTTTCATGTGCAACTTGCAAAATCTAGAGGATGTGACATGATAAGAATTAAATTAATCAAGAGTTAATTAATTTAATAGAAGATTAGATGATGTGACCTATTTGAATCAAATTTATTGATTTATTTAAATCAAATAAGAGAGGAATATGATAAGAGATTAATTAAATAAGGATTTTGATTTATTTAACTAAAAGAGATGGAATTAGATTAAATCAAATAAGGTTTTAATTCATTTAATTTAATGGATAGACTTTAGAGATTTAATCAAATAAAATTAATTATTTAATTAAATAGGGATAATTAGATAAGAAGGATTGATTTAATTAACAAAAGAGAGAGACTTAATTAAATAACTGGTTTATTTAATTAAGGGATGAATATTGATGAATTTAATCAGATAAGGAGATTTGATTAAATGGTTAGACTGAGGGATGATTTGGGAAGAAACGATGTTAGTAGTCGGGATTAGATGCACAATGTCAATCGGTATATTTTACGTGTCTACATTTTGCCCCTCTTTGAAGCAATGCACTTGTTACGTTGGTTCAAAGAATAAACGATCTCGATAAAAGCCAAATATTTTCATTATTTAAAAACTTGCCCCACTGCTGTTTGGTGAGAGAAAACATGCCATTATAATGCCCCCTCGAGAGATTGGATGAAAATTTCAATTTTTGGGTGATCTTGTGAAAAAAAGAGGACAAAGTACCCGATAGGTTCGAAAAGGCTATGGGAGGCTAAAAACATGTCTAAACGCAATAAAACGATGTAAAACAACCCTTAACTAGACAAAACAGCTTCAGGGACCCAAAACCTTAGCAAGACAGCCAATCAGGGTGAAAAAACCCTAATTTTTAGGCTTAAAAGGGGCTCGAGGGGTCACTTTTAAGTCATTTTCATACACTTCCAATAGTAACCTCGAGATTCGAGCTCTAACCTCCTGACGATATGGCGCAACGACAACTTCACCTGCACATTTCTGACTGAGTTCAGACGTACCAACAGCCACCTAGCATTAGGGCACTGGTAAGTGACCCTCACCTAAGCTTCGTTTTTCATTTATTGCTTCATTTAATGCTTTTAAAGGTCGGTCAGTCTGCAATGGTGCTATATAGCGCCGCTCAGAAATCAAACTGCGCTGCGCGGTGCTAAATAGCGCCATGGTGGTGCAGTTTGGATTTTGAAAACTTCGACGCTGAGCTTGGGGCTAGTGGGGGGATTTGAAAAGTGAAATGCAAAGGTCCCAATTCTGCCCAAAGTGTGTTGCTAGATGAGAAAGTGCACCGCGGCGGTGCGATTTTTCTCTTTTAAGTCCTAGTGTCAGAGTTTGATTATAAATCAAACTGCGATGCCTTCATGGGTTGCACTGCTGGAGAATTTTTTTGAATGTGCGACGAAGAATTTTTCAAAATTTTAACATGGTGACCTTCCTTGATGCAGGACGTGGCGAGGGAGCTCTACTCTCAAGAGCATAGGTCGCAAGACTTAGCTGGTTGTTTGCGGGACCTGAGCGACATGGACCAGGATTGACTCTGAATTACAGGGTTATGGTACATTGCATAAGCAGCACCCATTTGCACTCACCTAGGGATGCTGTCAGCATTGGCTGAGAGATGGCACAACGAGACCTCCTCATTTCATCTTCCCACTGGCGAGGCCACCGTCACCTTAGAGGACATTTGGCGTATTTTGAGATTGCTGATTCACGATCGCCAGACGATTTTTGACATGGACAAGGGGCGCGAGGCCTGCTACAGAGTCCTCGCCACAGACGAGAGTGTATTTTGTGAGGGGTAGATAGAGCTCGAGCGGAACAGGATCCTGGCACCTCCCTACCGCTGGGTGATTGCATCCATCATTTCGGGTCTCGTTACCCCTAACAGACGAGGCTAAAACTTTAGTCCTGGCTGGGGATATTGTTGGGAGCGGATGGTTCGAGACAGGCCGGTTCATTTTGCTCGGGGGCCGATTTTTCTAGCTTCATTATACATAGACCTCCATGAGTATGTCTACATGGAGGGCAGAGCACTCAGAGTAGGGGTGACTCTTCTTCATGTTTGGGCATGGGAGCACATTATTGTGCTGCATCCACGTGTTGTTTCCATTTCGATGCTACCAGATGATCCCCTCGTGTGGCAATACAGAAGTGGTGTGTCCTTCACACACATCGGTGAGCACGGGATCCCCTATTGGAGGAGGGTCTTGGATGAGATGCAGGTTTTCACCTGGCGACTGTACCTTGGTCGGCCCGGATGGGCCGGTGATGCTGATCGGATGTTCTATTGTCGCTAGGACCATTTTATGCAGGGGCGGGAGCACACCATGATTGAGAGGTACTTGCCCGGACGCGTGCAATGTCAGTTCGGTGAGCCGCAGGATCACCCCGATGATGATTATGTAGCCGTCTTTGCTCGCACCATGACACAAGTTTCATGGAGGTGGTATATTCCTGCTTCAGAGGTGGTGGATAGCTTTAGGTAGTTGGTAGCCCGACTGTGGGCTTATGATCAGGGGCCTGTAGATCCAGGCACGACTCAGGCTTACAGGGATTGGTTCTGACCTTCACTTCGGTTGACTATTCCAGGTGTAGTTCCGGATCTCTGGAGGGTTAGAGGCAGAGGGGGAGGATGAGGACGGAGGGCTGAGGTTCGACAGGATCAACCAGTTGTGCCGCCAGTCCAACCAGGGAAGGGCAATGTTCTGATGCCAGATCAGCAGCATGTACCACTAGGTGTACCACCGCGGGGCGAGGATTAGCCTCAGGTGCAACCACAGGTACAGCCCCAAGTGTAGCCAACATGACAGGTAGATCCTCAAGATGCGCTGATTGTGCAGTTGAAGGCCCAGGTCCAGACCGTGAGAACTGAGAGAGATCAGGCGAGGATCGAGAGAGAGCAACTCAGGGCCGAGAGGGATCAGGCCGTACAACAGAGATAGGATATAGAGCTATAGGCAGCCACAGAGCTAGGCAAGAGACAACAGCTAGAGAGTATGGCAACCTCCTCCTCCTAGGGTACAGTGTTAGTTCGATCATACATGGATGTCATTCAAGAGGCTGAGTACTACCAGAGGCATTATCATGAGGTCGTGCCTAGAGGAGGATGAGTCCCGGAGTACTCACAGCAGACCAGCTACAGACTAGCATAAGGTCACGGTGACAGAGGTGAGGGAAACATACACGGGGACAGAGCTTGATTGAGATGCTGCGATACTTTTTGTGCCTTATGGGCTCATTTTTGATAGCCCGATGGGCCTTTTGTACTGATTGAAATACATGTACAGTGATCAGATTTATTCTTTGTACTATGACAGTTGCGTTATTGATGATATATATATGAGCCGATGATGATTTTGATGTGATGCGATGTGTACCCTTTATTTATGCATATGCAGATGATTTTATTTCTATATGCTGTGCAATGATGCTTATGATGGTTATATGATGCTATATGATGCTATATGATATATTTATGGATGTACTTATTTCTGATGATGTATGCATTATGATTATGACTAATAGATCTATATTATGTTAAACTATGATATGCAGATGTATTTATGTGATGTGCAATGATGTTGTCTATATGATGATCTATTTATGTTGATGCAAATGATGATGTGATATGTGATATGGAATGTAATATGCAAAATGATATGGTATATACGTGAAATGTTATTTGAATTATGCTTATATATGAACGAATTATGGATGGGTGTACACTTTGTATGTGATGGACTATTTTCTATTTATGCTTATGTGGAATGATTTATGCAATGGATGCTTTATGATGCTATTTATAAGATGATGTAATGATGTAATGTGAATGCGATGGTCGTGATATGATGCAAATGAGATGGTTTTTTAAGATGCTTAGAATAACAAATGTTATTACCCTAAACATATTAAATGATGTATGTGATTTATTTAATATGATGCAATGATATGCTAATGCAAAGTGGTATAATGATGCGTAATGTAATATGAACGTAATGTGGTGAGATGATGTTATGATGTTATGCAAGTATGTATGCAAATGAATTATTTATAATTTTTATATACCTATTGTTTATGATTATGCATTATGTGATAATGGTGAAATGATTATGAAATGCCTATGAAAATGTTATGCCATGATTTATGTAATAAATGCAATGTGATGCAAGAAATGGATGCAATGTAATAAAATGGATGCACTTTTATAATACGGTGGAAATACAATGCATATGTTCCCTATATGTTATGTTTATGTTTTATGCTAATGATTTGTGGATGCAGGATCGATGACGATGATGATGATGATGATCAACTATCATAATACTTTGTTAGTGCGGTGAGCAAGAGGAGAAGAAGTCATTTCAACAATACACAAGATGATGCAAATGCAAATGATGATGATGATGATTACTTGCCGAGGAATTGGGATTTTCAAAGGTCCGATTTCCTTATGTTTGATAACACATGTGGTACAATGCATCAAGGTATTAGAAAACCAAGATGGCATTGTACCTAGTGTGATGGACTTTGACTTGACAAGCAGATAAGAGTATCCTTGTTCATACCTGACATACAAAAACCTTGCTAGGATGCACTTTAGAAGTTTCAAACACCTCAGACCAAAACACAGAAAGGTAAACCTATCAATGCAATAGTCAACAAGTTGCCCAAAACACCCTCCATACATATCTAACAAAGCAAGTATTCACCAAGTTATTTTACAAGAACGTCCAACAAGCACAACAAACAAAAGATAATGAGCGCTGCCCCTTTCCTATCTCTCTAAATCCCTTTGTTTGGACATCATCGAGAGATTATTGGAATGAGCGCAAAGAGATAAGTCAAAAGACCAAGATAAAGTAAACAAACAAGCTGACGTTCTTCAATACTGCTAACCAAAAGAAAATGTGTTTTGAAGGATAAGAGCTGAAACTATTGCCAAAAGATAATGCCCATTGTAGGAAGGATTCATCCTAGGACATGTTAGTGGATGGTGGCACACCATTTCGTTTATCCAAAGCGTTCTAAAAGATGTTTGATATGGGACCAAATGGATGATGAGTTATCGATACAAAGAGATGACCAACTTGCTTATGCACTGACTTAGACCTAAGACTTGACGTTTTGAGTTTTCTCTTTCAACCTGCTAGACTTGTTTCTGATTGTCTTACCAAAGATTGAGGATGACAATTGTTTATTATGAATGATGTTATTGCGGGTGCAAGCGAGATGAGATGGATGGATTTTTTCAAATATTTGGATGTTTTTGACGTTTTGCAATGTTTTGAGGCTATTTTTGGTATTTTTTTGAGGTTTTACAAATGTTTTGATTTTTTCAATTTTCCAAATGTTTGGGATTTTATGAGATTTTGACCATGAGACGAACCTAAAGATCTATCCTAGGGGCCTCGGGGGCTAATCAACATATTCGCCTTGCCTACGTTATATACGCATAGACCACGTAGTTCGACTGACGACTTGACCGATTTACAGATGGTGATATTCACGATGAAATATCAGTTTATTATGATAGACTCCTATAGGACTGACCTAAATGTCTCGAGGGATGATCAAAGATCAACCTTGCCTATGTTCAAGCTTAGAGATGACGTAGTTTTACAAGACGACCCTATTTTTGGCTTTTGATGATTTTTGACATGTTTTGGGATTTTGATAATTTTTTGAATGTTTTGGATTTTCTGATGTTTTGATGTTTTTGGATTTTTGGATTTGAAGATTTTAGGAATACACACGAATCCGATCCGATGAGAACATACCCCTAGCATGATGCAATAGACTACTCTGATAAAGGCAGGACAAACTGACCTTGAGGATGGGCCGAGTAGTACTAAGAGGAGACAAGACCAAGCTATGGTGCAGATGCAGGTGGATGAGTGATGGATGGAGATCTGAATGTGATGGATGATGGATGCGCAATGGATGGGTGATGCAAAAAAAGCCGTAAAGATCCTGGTGGATGGAAAGTGCTTATTTACACAAGGCGCTTGTTTGCCAGGTTTTCACCAAGGTACTTGCCCAAAGTGCCACCAAAGTGGTTTTCACTAGAGGACGATTTTTTCTCTTTACTATTTTTTGATCCATTTTCTGATTTTTTTGGATTTTTTGATTTTTTGATTTTTTTGTTGTGACCAAGACGCCTATTTGCCAGGTTTTCACCGAAGTAACCATTTTTTGATTTTTTTTTTTGATTTTTGGTTGTATACCTTGAAATATTTAGGCATAAAACTTTTTGAGATGAGAGCTATTCATGGGCTCTTGCAGAGGTTCCCCTTCGGGTGTTGATAACTAATATGCCCCGGATTTGTAACTTGTCGTGATGACGAATGGTCCCAGCCCAATTGGGTTCAAACTTGCTTTGCGCTTTTGGGACATTCTTCCTGCTCCTTAATACCGCCTGACTTGGAAAGTCCTACTTCTTATTTTCTTATTGTAGCTCCTTTTGAGTCTATTCTGATAGACTTGCAAATGATTCAAAGCATCTATCCATCGCCATCCAAGTAGCTCTAGCTCATTCAATCTTGACACTCTGGTACTCTTCATCCTGATGAGATTCTGCAGTGATATCCTGAGATGGGATCTCGATCTCAATGGGGAGTACCGCCGATCCAGTAGACCGTGGAGAAAGGGGTGGCACCTGGGTGCGGATGTCGGTTTGATAGGCCCAGAGGATTAAGTTGGAATTCCACCATGACCGCATCATTGACTGCTTTTCTTTGAAGATTTTAGAATGGTTTTGTTTGTAGCTTCGCTGGCCATTGCCTTGGGGATAGTATGGTGGAGAAGCGATGTTGGATTTTGAATTTGTCGCATAAGTCACAAACCTCATGATTCTTGAATGGTGTCCCATTATCTGAGATCATGGCTTGTGGAACACCATATCAACAAATGAGATAGTTCAAGATGAACTTTGAAATTTGCTTCCCAGTTATATATGTCATGGGTATGGCTTCCACCCACTTAGTAAAGTACTCCGTTGCGGTTATGATGAAGTTGTGGCCGTTAGATGAAGTGGGCATGATTTTTCCAATGAGATCAAGTCCCCACTATGAGAAGGGCCATGGTGTGACGATAGGATGAAGCTATCGAGCTGGAGCATGGATGAGGTCCCCATGCTGTTGACATTGTATACACTTTCTGGCATGATCATGTGCTTCTCTTTCCATTGTGGGCCAATAATACCCCATCCTCAGCAGTTTCTTGGCTATGGTCATTCCACTCGAGTGCGAACCACATATACCGTTATGTACTTCAGTTAGAGCAGTTAATGCCTCCTCAACATTTAAGCAATGTAGTAGAGTTCCTTCTATGCTTCTACGATATAGGGTATCTCCTAGGATGAAAAATCTGGATGCCTTTTTTACAAAGGTTCATTTTCGGTTTGAGGGTAAATCGACGGGTATGAATCCTATTCGAAGGTATGTGTAGATGTCGTGATACCAAGGATCACTAGGACCAATGATTTCACACACATATTATGATTCTGGTACCTCGAATGCAGGCACAAGAAGTTGCTCAATTAGGAATTCATATTTTGGGACATTGTGGGGGGATGTCGAGCAAGGATCCAATTGTTGCCATGGCGTCTGCTGCTCTGTTGTTGGTTCTAAGAATCTATTCAAATGTAATTTTGATGAAGGATTCTTTGAGAGTTTCCACCAATTTCTTGTATGGAGTGAGCTTGTCATCCTTGGTCTGATATTCATCGTTCACTTGATTTATTATCAATTGGGAGTCTCCGTATACTTTCAGAGCTATGATGTTCCACTGCACTGCTATTCTGAGACCTATGGTCAAAGCCTCGTATTCCGCAATGTTATTGGTGTAGGGAAATGCCAGTCTGTAGGACCTTGGTATGCAATCCCCTTGTGGTGTGATAAAGAAAACACTAGCTCCTGATCCATGTTGCGTGTATGAGCTATCAAAGTACAGTTTCTAGTGGTTAGCTACGTTGAGATTGACAATGGATTCATCTAGAAACTCTGAGACAAGAGGGTTCTCTGAATAGATTGGTGCTTCTGTGAGTTGATCTGCAATGAATTGGCCCTTGATTGCTTTCTACTCCACATATTCAATTTCGTATTTTGACAGTATCATCACCTATTTTTCCATTCTTCCTGTGAGCATTTCCTTTGATAGTAGATACTTTAGAGGATCAATTTTGGCGATAAGTTTTATTTTATGTGCCAACATGTAATGTCTAATTTTTTGTGATGCAAACACTACTGTGAGGCATGCTTTCGTGATGAATGAATAGTTTAGCTCATGCCCAACCATTTTCTTGCTGATGTAATAGATAGCCCTTTCTGTTCCGTTCTCGTCATGCTAAGCTAGGAGAGCTCCAAGGGTTGCTGTTGTTGCTGATACATATAGAATCAATGGCTTTCTTGGGATTGGTGGCATTAAGACTAGTGGTGTCAGTAGGTATTCCTTGATTTTGTTGAATGCCTCTTCACACTTGGTATCCCATTTGTACGCTACTCCCTTGTAGAGTAGGTGAGAGTATGGGTTCTGTTTGTCCGCGAATTGTGCTATGAATCTTCAAATGGATTGTAGTCTGCCTTGGAGACCTCTCAGTTGCTTTAATGTTTTCGGTGCCTCCATCTCAAGAATTGATTTTACTTTTGCTGGATCCACCTCGATACCCCTCATTGATACTATATATCCTAGGAGCTTTCTTGATTATACGCCGAAGATGCACTTCTTTGGGTTTAGTTTGACCTTGTACTCCTCCAGTCTATTAAAGATGGCACTTAGGGTTGCTATGTGATATTTTCTCTTTCTAGACTTAGCTATAATGTCGTCAACATAGTCTTTGACCGTCTTATGAATCATGTCGTGGAATATAAATGTCATGGCCCTTTGATATGTTGTTCCTGTGTTCTTTAAGTCGAATGGCATCATGTTCCAACAGTATGTCCCCCATGGACAAGTGAAAGTTGTTTTATGTTGGTCCTCTTTAGCTATCATGATCTGATTGTACCCTGAGAATCCGTCCATTAGTGACAACATCTCATGTCCCACTGTCATGTCTACTATCATGTCAATGTTGGGAAGTGGGAAGTCATCTTTTGGACATGCTTTGTTCAAATCTCTGAAGTATGTGTAGATTCTGATATTTCCATCAGGTTTTGAAACAAGTACCAAGTTTGATACCCATTCTAGATAATCTATCGGCCGGATGAATCCTGCATCTAATAGCTTCTTTAGCTCCATTTTGACTAATAGGGTGATTTGAGGATGCATTTTTCGAAGCTTTTGTTTGACAGACTTTGCTTCTGGATACACTGCTAAGTGGTGAACCACGGTCTTTGGATCAAGTCCTGGCATGTCAGCATAACTCCATGCGAAGTTTATTTGTCTTTCTCTTAGGAATGCCGCTAGGAGCTCTTGCTCTTCTGATAGTAGTGATTCTACATAGAATGTGATATGTGGGGTCTCCTCTATTCCTAGGTTGACTGGATTGCATTTTTCTGCCAAGACTACTGACTTTTCCTGGTGAAGGGCTCTTAAAGGAAGATTGAATCCCCCATCCTTGGGCACCTCAAAGAGGTTTTCATCATTGGATGTGTCCCTTCTTTTTAATTTTTTCTAGTCAGAGAGTGCCATAGTGTGGTTTTCACTCAAGGACTTGGATATTATTCTTAATTTCTCGCTTTTGCGACTGAAGGATTCAATCATTTCCCCATAATAGGCATGTGTGTCCTACTCTATTATAAACCTTGGTTTGTGATCCCCATCTGGAATGTTATCCCGCAGTCCCATGAATTATGAGAGTGCCTCATCGTTTTCGAATGTATCAAGAACTGGCGGTCCTCGTTGGTTGTAGTCAATGAGTTGGGGATATACTAAGCGAATCTCATGATTTTGGTGGTCAGATTCAAAAGATAGGGTGCTAATCATGTAGAGGGTGGTATCCTCAAATAGCCTAGGTACGTTAGTTAGGTGATCCTCGTCATCACTACTACTATAGATGTTGGTTATATCAAATGTAAAGTTATCTATGACTCTACCTGTAGACACTGGTAAGCGTAGTTCTGTTGGGGTTGGTTGAGGAGGATTATTAACTGTTCTAACTGGAGGACTTTGGCCTTGTATGGTTATACTCGGAGGGGTACATCCAAGACCAAGACTTGTTATTGGTCGCGTCTCTGGTATGATAGGTATTATAAGCCCATTGTCATTTTGTCCCAGTCTTTGATTTCTGTCGTAGCCCATTGTGAGCATCATTTGTAGACCCTTACTTCTGTCATCCATTGGTAAGTCCGCTACTGGTTCTTCATCTTGATATAGCATGTGAGATGGATCCACCTCGATAACTTCTCATCCCAAATATCCCCAACTTGTGAAGGCGGGATAGTTTTCAGGAGACGTTTGGGATGTGGAGGCTTCATTTATTTGCGGCCTTCCTCATGATCTAGGAGATTGTGGTAACTCTCCTACCACAAAAGCATTATTAGGGAGCTTGTAGTTTCCACAGCCGTTATCCTGGATGATGACCTTGATGTCAGAGATGGTGGGAATGGTGGGAGTGGCGAGTGTCTTTGTTGCAGAAGTGGATGCGAGAGTGGCGGGATCGATGTATGGTGTGGATGGGCCCTCATCATTTTTTGGTACTTGGGGGATTTTATAGTATTTTTCTTCAAGGATTTTACAATAGGAGAAGGGTTCGGGATCCCCATGGATGGTAACTTCTTGTCCCTTATGTGTTAATTTCACACATTGGTGGAAAGTTGATGCTACTGCTTTCATCGCATGAATCCATGGGTGTCCTAGGAGGATGTTATATGGAAATTTGAGGTCCAAGAATTGACAAGTGGTTTCCATGATGATAGGCCCTACTTGAATAGGGAGTTTTATTGTACCCTGAGACACTCTTTCTTAATCATCATATGCTCTTATTGTGACACCCTTTCCTTTGTCGATAGAATCTTCTGATATTTTCAACTGCTTGATGAGGCTGAGAGAACATATATTCAAACCCACACCTCCATCTACCAAGACCCTTTTGATTTTTCTCTTATGTACTATGGATTCCAAGTGAAGTGCATGGTTGTGAGATGGTTGAGCGGGGAAATCCTAGTCAGAGAATGTAAGAAGATTAGGCGTAATGATCTTTCTAACCATAGATTGGAATTGCTCCACATCAAGATCTGTGGGGACAGTGGATGAGGCCAACACTTCTTCAAGAATTTTCTTATGGGTAGATGATATTTTTAGCAACTCCATGATGGAGATTTGCGTTGGCGTTCTTTTGAGCTGATCTAGGACATTGTAGCCATTAGGGATGGATCTAGATGCAGGGACTCTGTTTGGCTGGGATGATCCTGCGATGGTTACTTTGCCGCCTCCTCTGGTGACTCCACAATCTTCGACATAGGCGCCCTTGATAGTAATGACCATGCAATTTTCATCTAGGGAGGCGACGGCTGTTTCATATACATGATTTACGTTTGAGTGGGTGCCTTTCCCTTTCCCTTTATCTTTGTTATTGTTATTCCCTTTATTGCCATGATTAGGCATCAGATTCGTATATATCTTAAGATCTTGATTTCCTGTAGGTTGTTCCACGTTTATGATTCTTTTATCGATGAGATCTTGAATTATGTTCTTTAATCTCATGCAACTGTTCGTGGTATGGCCTTTGATTTTATGGAACTCACAGAGTTGATTCTCATTATACCAAGGAGGTTTCACATCTGGTTCTTAGTAATTCTCAAAGGTAGGAGCCTTGATGAGTTTTTCGTCTATCAACTTTTTCATTATGTCTTCAAGTGGTTCCCCCAAAGTGGTGTACTTTCGCTTGGGATAACTCTTGCGTTGGGGTGGTCCCCTTTGCTCATTGAGATTGTTGATTGTCGGATTGTTGTGTGGTTGTTGTGTTGCATGATGATTGTTTTGGTGTTGGATTTGGATTTGTGGTGAGGGTGTGTTTTGGCAAGGGGCACTAATGACCACCTTGGCATCAATGACACCATCATTAGTAACATTTTTGTTTCTTTCCCACGTGCGAGGTTTATCATTGTAATTGGAGTGTGGGTGGTTGTTTTGTTGTTCGGGGTATGAGGTTGATCCCGCGGGTTGATTCATGAGGGCTCGTTCAATACTGAGTGCCTTGGAGATCAACTGATCATATGTGGTGATGCCCTAAACCTCGAGATGAAATGCCAAGAGGCCGTCAAGGTTGGCTATAATGGTGCAAACTTGTTGTTCTTCTGGCATGATCCACTTGCTTTGATTAGCCTTGGATCGCCATCATTGTAAGAATGAAGCAAATGATTCACCCTTTCCTTGTTTTCAGAGCTGAGAGTTCTTCTAGACTAACATCCATTGCAATGTTACATGCGTAGTTTTTTATGAATGTGTCTATAATCTCTTGGAATGTCCTAATGCTTGAAGGTAGACGAGAGAACCATTCCATAGCATGGCCTGCCAAAATCCTAGGGAATATTCACATCAGATAAGTATCGTCGTATGCAACTTCCATGCAATGAACCTGGAATTCCCTGATGTGATCCTCAGGGTTTCCCATCCCTCGATATTTGTCAAACTTGGGGATCTCAAATCCCTTAGGGAATGGTTTCATCACTTGGCTCCTATCAAATGGATAGGGACACAAGTTGCTTGGTGTTTTTTTTGTTCACCCTGATTGAAGATCGAGTACTTGTTGCGAGAGTAACTTGATTTTTTCCGTTACGTCATTTTGTGGATCAGGGGGTGGAATGAAGGTGTTTTGGGGTGTTTCGATCGTGGGTTGGATGGATGTGTTGTTTGATGGTATCTGTATGTTCTGTTGAGCTAGGTAGGCTTCCACCTGCTATTGTATGAACAAGGCTTGCTGTTGTTGCGCTAAGATTTGTGCTTGCTGTTGTGCTTGTTGTTGTTCCAACAATGCTTGTTGTTGTGCTTGTTGCTGTTCCAACAACACTTGTTGTTTTGCTGCTTATTGTTGCTCTTGATATTGCTTTATTGCTTGCTGATATGCTTGCAATTGCGCTGCTTGTCTTTGTGAAAGAAGTTGTGCTTGTGCTTGTGCCGCTTGTTGTTGTAATAGAGTTTGTGCTTGAGCAGCCTTTTGTGCTTGCAATGCTTGCATGGCTTGTTGTTGTTGTTGTTGATGCAGTAAAGCTTGGGCTTGTGCGGCTTGTTGCACTTGTAATGTGGCTTGTGCAGCTTGGGCAGCTTGAGTGGCTTGTTGAGCAGCTAGTTGTACAACTTTTTGTTTTTGCACTTGTTGGAATCCCCTTTGAAAAGTAGCTTGCAATGCCGCGTTGTATTGTCTTGATGTGGTGGAAGTTGGTGGTGGTGGTGGATTTGGAATGGCGTTTGTGGTGAGCGATGATGTCGTGTTGATGTTTTGAGTAATGGATGGTGGTGTTGATGTGGTTGGTCCTTGGGAGACCATGCTTTGCGATGTTAGGGGGGTGTTTGATGATGTTGCAATTGCTTGTGCATTTGTCGTTTGCAATATCGACGATAAATTTTGAGCATTTGGCATAATGCTTTGATTGATATTTGGGATGTTGGTTTGATTGATACTTGGTAGGGGGTGAAGCCCTAAGCCAAGGAGTGGTGTGGATGATAATGGAAATGGTGGAAGAGGTGGAAATGTGAGGGGTGCGAGTTCTTGCAAAAATGTTGTGGTGTCGAATATGCTCCCTGGTCCGAACATATCTCCTTCCTCTTGCGAATTTGTGAGGAGAGAAGTTTGAGGTGTTGCGTGAAAAGATGATGATGATGGATCATGATGGAAAGTGAGAGGAACATTCTTGTGTAATGGATTTTGGGGTATGTTTTGTTCCAAGATGGTATTTGCATCCAAGTTTTGATTATTAACAAGGGGGTGTGTTTGAATAGCATTGAGAAATGCATTTTCCTTATTAACATTGAGTTGAGTTGGAGCAAACGATGTCGTGATCTGCATAATGTTTTGTGTGATGCTTTGGGATGGGGGTGTAGATGAGATGGGAATGGTGGATGAGATTGGAGGAAAAGATGTCTCCACTATAGTACTCACATCGAAATCCGAACGTAACTTGGCCCCTTGTGTTGCTAGCTCAAGCATGTATAACGAAGGGTTGAGCCTCATCATGATGTTGATGATTTTATGGTTCTCTAGATTTTGGAGCATTTCAATTATTTCTTCGTGAGACATTCGAAAGGTAAGATCTTCTCCTTGGCTTTCCTCTTGCAGATTTTGTGATGATGAGATGGTTAACGGATTGCTTGATTCGACGGGATTCATTTCAATGTTTGTTTGGATGAGATCACTTGAAGCAGGTGTTTCTTTGTTGGCTTCCATGCTCTTCTTGTATTGAGATCTAGTTTGAACCATAAAACAAGGATCAATTTTTCAAGAATAGGAGAGGTGAATCTCTTGGTTCTTTGGATTGATCTTTACTTTATGCCCAAAGTAGAAAATTTTAGGATATCTTGAGGATCAAAAGGCGATATGATGATGCTGCAAGGGATGGATGATGTGAATGTTTTAGTCTTTTGATAAATCTTGAAGGAGATACTAGGATTTTAGGACTTTTGGATATGTTGTGGATTTTGATTTTGATTTGATTTTGGATTTTGGATTTGTCCTTGATTTTGATTTTGATTGCTTTTGATTTTGAACGAATAGGAGCTAAGATGTTGGATGATTATCTAAGGGATAGATTTGTTCAAAGGATGATAATTTGAATATGTGCGGGGAGAAGGATGCATCTACCCACACCTATTCAGAGATGATAGTTTCATTAAGCATATGAAGAATGATTCATCTACATATACTAAGCTAAACAAGATGATTTTGATAACTTTGACTAAGCATACGCAAAAGGATGCATCTACACATACCTAGCCAAAGGTGATTTTGATATAGTTTTCAAGGATTTGGTCTCAAGGATTTGATGATTTTTGATTTTTTTCCAAAAAGCCTAGCATTAAGGACAATTTCAAGATTTTCCAAAAGGTGATGGTGAGATGAATTTTGTTTTGATGTTTTGAAGGATGGATGAAAAATATTTTGATTTGCTTTGATCCTAAGATGAACCAAAAAAGGCACTTTGTTTGCTTAGACCTAGGTATTGAAGAACATGCAAATGCTTCCTATAGACCTTTATAACCAAAGAATGATTCAATTTTGGACATACATTTTCATATTTTGAACCAATGATTTTCGTTTTGGGATTTGGAGTTTTTGAAAATCATGAGGTTTCAACACACATGCAAGTTCATTTTGCTTAGCTTTGCTTAATGACTTTTTTTTACCAAAAACACTTTCTTTGATTAAGTTTTCAAACTAAGATGTCCAATATCTAAATTTCTTCAAACCCCACAAAGTATGTTATGTGGAAATTTGATGAACTCAAGGCAAGGGTTTTCCTATTTTTTCTTAAGTAGACAAATCAAGATGTAATCCAATGTTTAGAAACCTCTAAGGGTGTAAATACCAAGGGAAAGCAATAACATATGGATTGAGTCAATTGTATTTTTCTCCAAAAGGGTTTCAAATTTGGATGAGGATGTTAAGTGTTTGTTTTTGAGATGTTTTCGATCAAGCAATGCGTTTTGTAACCCAAGAATAAGTACAACCCTATGGATGTGTAAGAAAATATTTGTTGGATTCCTTCTTGGACAAGTCTAGCTACACTTATCTTTAGCGAATGGTTAGATGCTTGACCCCATTGGCTCCCCTCCATGACACTCACTTATACGGGGCAGCCAAGCATCAACACCCATGAAATTCCCATGGCATGTTTTCCATTTCTACTAAAAGATCGTAAAAGTGTGGGGTGGCTTCAGAAAAACTGTTCTTGCACCAACAAATAGATTAAAGGATTTTGGAAAATTCTAGCACATGGGTTTTAATAAGGACTTTCTGTTCATGGAGATTGACCCATACGACAAGAGTACCCTTTCGGATCCATCTTGTCAGAATCAACTGTGTGATATTGGCGTTTACTCCAATACCCACATTTATATCCCGGTTGGAAATACTCTTGGCTTTAGAGTGTTACCGGTTGAGTCATTCCCTTGGGTGAGTACTTTTTCCCCAAGGCAGACCCTCTAGGATAAACAAACAGGAGTGAAAACAATATTCGTAACTCGATCAATCTTTGTTGGAAACAAAGAGAGAGAATATACGCAATAATGACCCCACTCACACTCACACAAGATTTTGTTCAATTTTAAAACCCAAATTGAAGTGTGTAGGTGATTGCTTTATCTCAACCTAAAATCATGAAAAAGGCCTTTTGATTCTCAAGATCGCTATAAAGCGTGAGAGAAGCGCATATGTCCTTTTTCAATGACGTTAGTTCAAGTAAGCCTTCACAAAACAATGTAGCACATGTTCATTTTAGATCCCACAAAGCAATAATGAATTCGTTTTAGAGCACCAAAAGACAAATGATAGACGTTTTGTTCAATTGTTATCCAAAGAAACAAAATCTAATATGTTATGATCCTAATGTTCATTTTAGCCTTTTGTAATAAATGAAAAGATTCTTTTTAAACCCAAATGAAATTAGTGTCCTAAGAAAGAAGTGATAACAATTTCTTAAAAGTGTTAAGCAAACACTAAAGTGTTTAAAACACTTTGATCTTGCGACATATCCTCCCCATGCTTCTCCTTTCTTCGTTTTCGATTTCAAACCAGTCAGCGTTGCTCTGTGTTGGGGCAGTGAGCTCAACTGCATCGCCCTTTTGCCCAGCGTCGCTGTTTGATATTTTTGAAAATTTCTGCAAGTCAAACAGTCAAGCGGTGGAGTTTAGAATTCAATTTTTTTAGGCGGGAAGAGTCTAGCATCACAATTTGAATTTCAAGCGGTGCCATAGAGCGACGCTGAAGGGTCAACGGTGCCAAAACAGCGACACTGAGCTCTCAGCGTTGGAATTTTTCTGTGTATGAACAAAAACGCGGAATTTTGTGAGAAAAGTGATAAAGAATGATATCAACCCTCCTTCTAGCGCCAAATGTGTGAACCCCAATCCTAATACCTGCAAAACACAATGAATAAACATACTAAGTTAGATATTGCAAGCATGAACAAGGATTCCCCATGAAATCCATTTACAAACTTCAAATTAGGAAAGAAAACAATGAAGAACACCATAAAACAAGAAAATATATATTCAATCCTAATTAGAATAGCAAACACATGATCCCATGGGGGAATTGGTGCCAATTTGATGTGAAAATTGGCCTTTTCCAATTCCTAAGATGCAAGCTTGATATGTTGATGATGATTGATCCACTTTGTTGGTGAAGGATGAGAGCTCCAAGCCAAAATCTACATAAAACCTAACTAAGAACTCAATGGTGATGGATGAAAATGGCTAAATATTTTAGCATAATAACTTTGCATAATTTGTGGATGATCAGATGAGGATATGAGCTCTTTATTTATAGAACGCCAAGATGGATGAATGTCCAAATTTGAGCAATGTGGGACTAACATTCATCCAATGGCATGATGCCAGTTGTCATCTATGAATGAATGGAGGATGTGCAAGATTTGGGGATTGTGCCAATAAATGCATATTTTTGAATTTCAAATTTGTTGAAATGACTTGCAAGAGGGAAGGGAAAATGCAATAAATTCCACTTGGCTCAAGACAAAGGACATGTAACATGAAGTTTTTGCCTTGTTGGATGTACATGTTGACTTGGAATTTTTGAATTCAAATTTGGAGAATATTCCAAAAGTGCATTGTGAGGAAAATAGAGATTTAATAAATGAATTAAATCTATTTTCATGTGCAACTTGCAAAATCTAGAGGATGTGACATGATAAGAATTAAATTAATCAACGGTTAATTAATTTAATAGGAGATTAGATGATGTGACCTATTTGACTCAAATTTATGGATTTATTTAAATCAAATAAGAGAGGAATATGATAAGAGATTAATTAAATAAGGATTTTGATTTATTTAACTAAAAGAGATGGTATTGGATTAAATCAAATAAGGTTTTAATTCATTTAATTTAATGGATAGACTTTAGAGATTTAATCAAATAAAATTAATTATTTAATTAAATAGGGATAATTAGATAAGAAGGATTGATTTAATTAACAAAGAGAGAGACTTAATTAAATAACTGGTTTATTTAATTAAGGGAGGAATATTGATGAATTTAATCAGATAAGGAGATTTGATTAAATGGTTAGACCGAGGGATGATTCGGGAAGAAATGATGTTAGTAGTCATGATCAGATGCACAATGTCAATCGGTATATTTTATGTGTCTACAAGCAAAATATCCACATTACGGTGTTGTGGAGAACACCTCTAGGAATGAAAACTACTCCTTATACAATTGCTTTTTAAAATCTCACAGTAGGGATGTGGGAAGAGTAGCTACCATTGATGCAAATCACACTGGAGAGAAGATCTTCATGAACATGACAGTGTTATATAATAGCATCATGTAGGGGGGTACAAGTGCTTCTTATGGTGTTGAATTACTAATGCTTATCATTGGAAGAAAATGTGATATTTTTAGTTTGTGCATGAGGTTTTTAGTTATAATTTTCTCAAGGTAATGGCATCATATATAAATTCATAGTCTTGTCTTATGAATACAACTTTCAATGCAATCTCTCAGAGGTAATGAAACCATGATGCACTGTTACTGAAGTTAGTGCATGAATGATATGGGACACTAGTATCACATACTAATATAAGAAGGTATTCATGACAAAGCTACTTGTTTTTTATGGCAAAGGAACATGGTTGCTTGTTTCTGTAAGCTACCCGTGAGATCATGGCTAAAAGGGTGAAATGAAAAAATCAAAGGATCCATGACTTGCTGCCCTCATGTGTTTGGAGGGGTAAATATGCATACACTAAGGTAATTCATCATTATTCCTTGATGACTTTAGTAAAAAATATCATAAAATGAGATAAATGAAAGTCATGTAATATCTTCTGGATTATGAATATGATAAGCTTGAAAGCATTCTAATCATGTCATATAGGTTATGCAATAGAGGTAGAGGTCATGACCAAATGATCTTGTGTTAGAGTATCATGAGTCTACAACTATAGGAACATGGAGAAAAGATGATACAACTATGTCATCACATATAAAGAGAGTGGGGATTAGTGGATATGCTCATAATCTTCCATGTAGGGGTTTGGTCATCATAATGATCCAACATGGATCAAGATTGCATGCCAGAAAGCAAGAACCCAAGTTCAGTATGATAAGAATCAATGCCTTGAGAAGAAGTATGCATAACAATGATATGGCCGTGAGCACATCATCACCTATGAACTTGAGGAGCAACTGCCCAAGCTTAAGAAATAGAGTAATGAGCATTAAGAGAAGCATGGAGATATCTTAAGGAGCTAAGGCTTCAAGAAGCAACAACATGGATAACAATACACTTCCCAAGCTATTAAAAGTATGGAGTACACCAAATAGGGCAGCCAAGTGACAAATGGGGTTGATAACAGTATAACAAGACAATTACCTTGAGAAAGAAGCCACTTCACGAATGCCAAGAACATTTTTTTCCCAAAATGAAGATGGATATATGCTATGAACCGCATGGAAGCAAAACACATCAAGCAATGCTTATGCACTATCACATCAAGATAGAGGTGAGCAATTCTAGTCTATTCTGTGCCTATAAAAAGAAATGTGTGCATCTACATTAAATGGACAGTGGTTTCAATACATGATAAAATCTTTGGATGCATGAGTATAATTTATTGAACACTCAAACCATGATGAAGAGAAACATGCACAAAATATGCTTTGTCTTAACATATCAATCAATTGAAAGCACACCATACAAAAGTAGCTCATGGTTACAAAAGTGCTAAAACCCCATAACAATGTTCATGCCCTATCATATCATGATGGAGATATTTCAGAAACTCGCTTGGGGTTTTTACACTAAAAATTGTATGAATAGAAATGAAACAACAAAAGAAAGATTTGTTTTTTTTATTTAAGTTTTCTTTCATAAATGAAAGAACTCATCTAGGTTATCACAAGTTCCAGAAACCAAAGGAGAAATGCATGGAGGTTCTTTTCCAAAAAAGAACAACAAAAACATTTAAAAGCTCAGGTTTTCCTTTTCAGCTGTAGACACAATTTGAGTTGTTTTCTTGAGGAACATTAAAAACCCACTTGGGGTTTTTACAAAAATTGTAAAGCTTCTACAAAATGAAGAAAACCCAGCTGGGTTTGTAGTGAAAATGCAGATTCAGAGCCTTTCAAAAGGCTATCATGGAGTTTTTAAAGGAAAATAACAAATATGAGAACCCATTTCATCTTTTTTACTTGTATAGGAGAAATGAAAAGTCAGAAGAACCCTTTTCTATCCCCTTGGCCGCGGCTTGAAGGAGCAGATTTCTTCAAAACAACAACAAAATGTTGAGTTTTCTTCATTCAATCCAAAATGCAGAAGGAAATGAACATTTTTTTGCTTTATTATTAGAATGGAGGCTCGAAATGAGCTCTTTTGCTCAAAATTTGAAAAGAAAGGAGTTGAATTTGTGGCTTACCTGAGCTTTTGCTCATTTTTGATGCATATTCAAAGCTTTGTCTTTCAACAGAAAGCTTCATTTAAAGCTTTTCATGGTAACTAAAAGGTATGAGTAACCACAAAAGAGAAAGAATGAAACAAAATGATTAGAAATACTCTACAGGCCGTGGCTAAAATGAATGGAATTGGCTCCAAAGAAGGTGGAAAATACAGATTTGTGTACCAAAAAACAAAGTTACCTACTATTCCATGCATTTTTCATCAGAAATTTGTCAAGAATCGGCCAAAAACCTCCATTTTCTGTGATCTCCTCAGACCCTATGGTGGCAACATGCTTTTTTCTAGAGTGTTCAATGGTAAAAATTAATGCTTTTTCACCTTTTTTGCCATATTTTGTTATTTAGGGTTTGACCCTATTCTTTAATGGCTGATGGGAATTTTGTCCCATTCTTTTAAAATTTGAAACACATTTAATTGTGAAGTGGGGGTTGAATGTCATGACTTAGGAATTTCATGCCTTATGTCTTTTTTCCTTGTTTCAAATCTTTAAGTCCTTCCAAATCAAACATGTGAAAGGTGCCAAGTGCATAATATGCCTTGCCCTTTGAAATGTGATGCTTTCATGACTTTCAAAATATGCCTTCCATGAAGTGTGGAAGTCCTTGATGCCACATTGGATGAATTTTGGGCCTTTACTTTTTCCTTTGAAAATCAGAGAGTATTGACCATGTGTGGCCTTGAAGTGCATAATGGAGGTAAAGTATAAATGATCAAATGACTTGGAGTTTGATTTTGTTAATGCTTTTAGAAGCATTTGGATATAACATTACATGTTGCATTTTATTTCAAGGTATAGAGATATCATTTAAGTGATTTGTAAATCAATTTTATTATGTATTTTTAATGCAAATGTAATGTAATTCAAAGAGGTGGTGGGGCCCTCTTGTATTTTGCTTTAAAATGTAAAATAACTTGATTAAGTGGTGTATTATGAATCACTTAATCAAGTTATTATCTTTAATGCTTTTTTGGAGTCTTGTGTTTTCAAAACACACATATTGCATGGGTCAAGGTTGGGAGACAAAATGATGACTTGGAGACATGAGGAGAGTGTGTGAGTGGTACATTTGACTATTTTGGAGAAACATGTGCTATTTTTGAGGCTGTTTTGTCACACTTTTGGCATGACTATGGTCTTGGCTTGACCTTGGACTGTTTGGAGTGATTTTAGAAGGTTCTTTTTTGGCCTCATTGTTGCATCCAACCAAAGCCTTCTAGATGGACATGTGTGAGGGGATTTGATGGGTATTGCTTAAGTATCTTCATACTTGAGTTTTTGGAGGAGTTCTTTTCTTTCTTCTTACAAAAATTATAGCTTTTTGGAGGTTTTTTTTCAGTCAGAGGACAACATTGTAACTTAGATTTGTAGACTTATGCAGCAGTGTAACACCTTTTGATTAATAAGTTAATCTATTTTACCTTCTCATTATGCTGTTTTATTGTGAAAGCTTTAGAAATGGTTGATGAAATCTTATGGCAGAATTATTTTTCCCTTTGATTTTGTCTTGTTTTCTTTTCCTTTATGTAGTTAATATGAACTTGCGTGTCATAACATGTGTTGAGTTAGTGTAGGAAAGAGTCTAAGTTGTGAAGATGCATTTTTATTCCTTCTAGATTTTGTCCTTGACATTTTTAGCCTTGTTATGAAATATTGATGCAAAGACATATGAAGTTTTGAGTTGTGTAAGCCACTGTTAAGCTATTGATCATTCTTGTGTGTAAAAGAAGCTGTGTAAGTTTGAGGAAAACACATTAGGTGCATCATCATAGGGGTTATTTTTTCTTTTCATGCTTCTTTATCCCCTTTTCCTAGCAAGGAATAGTTTAGGTGACACCATCAAAAGGGGAGCCAACCCATCATCTGGAGGTCTGCTTTCAAAATAGGACACCCACAACCTTAAAGCAGTCCCATGTTGCATTCAAACCTGCTGAGTTCTTTCACAACTTGGCATTAGGGGTGCAAATTTGGATCACTAACAATTTTTGCACACCTAATGGGATAGGTGAACAACTTCTCAGTTCATTTTTATGTATTTTTTATTGTTGTTTGGTGTGTAGAACAATAGTTTTAGTCTTTTGGAGGCAAGTTTTCAACACGCTTGGTGACTCCGAAAGGATATCAATTGGTTTCAAGCAGAAAAAGTGCTATTGTGTACTCATTTTCAAAATTAGACTTGGTTTCTTGCTTTACCAAAAATTCCAATGAATTTCCAGTCTCTTGAATGAACAAATGTCTCCATTTCATGGAAATATGTCATATTACTCGCCATTCCATGAAAATCATGCATGTATGACCTCTTACCAGCCATAGCACACCGAACAACTTGCTGGTTTTATTTCAAATAACCCTGTGATAGCAAGTTACCAATATTCTCATTATGTTTCCTACCCTCCCACTCTTGCTCAATCTCAATATCAGCCAATATATGCCCAGAACCAGCCACATGAAGGATATATTGCTCCAAAACAACAGTCATGTTTTCATTTGCAGCCCCAAAATGCTAATGATATGAGGATTAGCAATATTGACAGTATATTGCTAGATTTTCATAGGAAGTTGGATGAGATCAATAAAGAACAAGAGTATCAAATGTGGCAACATGAGGTTGACATGCATCAGGAGGAGTTAGCCTACTAGGCATAGATTGAAGAGTAGGAGATGGAGATTCAAAGGAGACAATATGAGGAATTCCTTGCAAAGCAAATAGCTGTAGAGGAATGCCAACTAAGGTATGTAACCCATACAACCCCTTCTTTTCCTCACTTCATCTCAATTCATCCTACAATGTTGAATCATCTTATGAGTGAAGAGGTTATCAAGTACAAGTTCCCTAGCTTTAGACAAGAATAAATTGTTGAGCCATTGAGTGACCCTACCAATGAGCCTTCTACCCATAGGTTTCCAAGTTGGAAAGGGCCATATTCTCTACCTTGTGAAGTTCCTCCATCTATCATGCAATTGGAACCATGCTCTAACATCCAGAAAGAAAAAGAAGAGTAGACCCTAAGCCCACACAACTCACTCAACATGGAGGAGACTAGGAGTGTGAACTTGCTGCATTTAGCTATGGAGGAATACATGCTACAGCTACAAAAGGCTAAATAGGAGAAGATTTCTCAATTTTTTTTTTGCAATGTTTTAGCTAATGATCCTCCTGCTGTTGTCAAAGATGGTGAAAATGTTCCAACGGGACAACAAGGTGGAATGGCGGAGAAGGCTGACCAAGAAGAGAAATGTTCAGTTTGGAATGGAGAAGGTGCAAGTTTTCCCACTCCAAATGCAATTTCAGAACAACAAGAAGATATCAGAAAAAGCAGTGAGTTGTTGATTGATGACAATCAACAAGAAAATGGAGTCTTGGACCATGAGGAAGAACAAAAAAATGAAGTTGACACTATTCTACAAGGTGAGAGCTTTGATGTTTTTGGGCATGCTGTAAATGAGAAGGCTAATGTTAAGCTTTATGAAAAGGAATGCATGAACATAATTGAACAATTTTGTTCAAATTTTGATTGCAAAAAATCAAAAGTTGTCACTCGTGATGGACTAAAACAACAAGTTCATGAACTTGAACAAGTGCTGAAATAACAGGAGGAATGTGAACTTGATAAGGAGGAATCCATTCTTTTAAATCAAGAGACTCTCCATGAACCTGATTTGCGAGGTCCTAGCTAGTTGGAGGAGCTTCCTTCCTGTTGTGCAAAAGAGTTGGAAGCTGATATACCAATTGAGGGTTGGTTGGATGAGGCTTCTTCATTGTTTGAACACTTTCCTTCCTTCGTTGAGGAAGACAATCCTGAATTGGAATGTCTTTCTTTGAGTGATAATGAGGATTATGAGCAGCTTCCTTTTTGGTGTATAAAAGAGCCTGAGGTGGATGTTTTAATTGAAAGTGTGTTGGAAGAAGTCACCTCATTGTTTGAACATTTTCCTTCCTCCATTGAAGGAATGGGTGATCATTTGGAACAATGGTATGTAAAGCAAGTGGGTGATCAGGTGCCTTGTATGTTTGAAAAGGAGGAGATCCATGGACAATAACTAGAGGATATAACAGTTGTCCATGAGCACAACAAAGGTAGTCCAAGCTTTGTCTTTACAATAGGCTCTCCTATTAGGTACTTAGCCTAGATGGAGTCCAATAAGGTACCCACACATGAAGCTTTAGCTCAAGGTGGCACTGTGAATGAGTTTACAACTAAACATGAGTAAGTTCAACTCACTTATCCTCCCTTGAATAAAATTAAATATGATCTGTTTGGGGAGGTAAGTGAATCTATTTATCTTTTTCATGAATTGGTGCATCAACTTGTTAAACATTTCTCAGTATATTGTCTTCTTTTAGCTATCCTCAAGCATGCAAGCTGTTGTATATTGAGAAGAAAGGGCAACTACTTTAGTCTTCCCATAAATGGTTTTGTTTAAGTAGTTTTTTCTTGCTGATTAGGGTAGGTTAGAATAGGTTTAGCTACAAATTTCAATTCCCTAAGTGCTATTCCAACATAGTTAGGTAGTTTTTGTTCTGCAATGTTGGGTTTTCAATATGTTTTCAAGGTGTCTCTTGCCAGTTTAGTAAGTTTCAACAACTTACAATGTTTTTTTCAAGTGGTGTTAGTTTTATGAGTGACTCGGTGCCCAATGGATAGGCTTAGGTAGCTGGTCTCATGTTTAGCAGACAAACATATAGCAAATGTCGCCAAAAATGTTACCTGATTTTTAACTTTCATCTGAAATTAGGTAACATAGTGCTTATTATTTTTGTGTTTTTGTTTAAACATTTAAAAGATAAACCATAGTTTGCTAAGTCATCAATATGCATGAAAGAAATTGTCAAATGAAATGGATTACATTTTATTCCAATGTTGCAATTACAACCAAATGAGAAAGAGAACCATATGTGTTATAAATGTAATCTTTATTGATAATCATGAAAGTGTACATGTCCCTCACAATCCAAGGGACTAAATTTACTTAATAAATGAAAATAAAGAAGAGAATATACATGAATAAGTAAACAAATACACATGTGCATATAAGGAGAGAGACCAGTCATTGCTTGAGAATGACTGGTTCTGGGTGTGTCATCTTGTCTTGCTGCTGCCCCTGAGCTACTTGTGTCTTTCCTAGCTCCATAGTGCTCCTAGTTCCTGCATATGGCAATAGCAATGATGTTAGAGCAATACTCTAAGCAATGAGAAGGCTCAAACCTTACATGAATATACACCTATTCATGTATAAACTAATATCTAGATGCATTAAATAAGGCACATACCATAAGTGTCCCTAAAAACAAGAAAGAAGTGATCAAATACACCTATGGTATGCTTTGTTTATCTAACTGTTTGTTCCTTGTGCAGATACATGACAAGTCTTGTTACTGTTTTGATTCAACTAATTACAACATGTGGGGTAAATGTGGCTCCCACGAGGGTAGAGCTCAACATGCTTCCCTATGATGTTTTAAGAGTGATAGGAAATTGAGCAACTTGATCAAAGATATACATGCTATTAATGCATTAAATCAATATGGAATCACACTAGTTGATCAACTTTGATTATCAGATTCAAAAGATGAAACATATAATTTGATTTGTCAAGAGTTTATACTTCTTCTTTTCATAATGCATCAGTCATATGGCTATCATCATGTCAAAAGGAAGGTACAGTTTGCTAGACATGTCTTTCAATCATCTTAAGTGGATCCATGATCTATTTTATAAAAAGAAGTGATTTCAAAGATACATCAAGTTCAATCATAGATGCATCAAGTTCAATTATGCATCTCTTTAATGAAGAAGAAATCAAGGCATGCGTAAAATCATCATGTAGTATATGAGGTAGCAAGAGGGAGAAATCGAAGGTACTGTCAAGTTCCTCTCACCTTAAGCCTATTGGACAACTACACATCACATAGGATGGTGAGCTTTTAGGTCACCAACATAGGTGACATGTGTCCACCCACTAGGTTTAAGGTGTGGAGACAGTGTTTAATTGTTGCACATGATCAAAAGGGCTAAAATTTTGTGGAAACCATGAAGGTTGGGACATTCCTAAAGAAAAAATGCATGGTACATGTAATGAACATGCAACAACAATGGATAAAATCATGATCTCATGCATATGGGTAGCAATCATGAATGTATGCGACATGAAAGAAAGGGTAGTCATTACATTCATTAAGGGAGCAAGTGAACCATGTTTTCACTTTGGTAGTGAATGATAAACTATGAATAAGCCATGCAATGAAAAGTGCAGTCAACAAATTACAATGAGAAGCCTCACATGCCTCAATGAAATCACATTTTGATAGGAATCATGAAACCTGGAAGAGGCTAAGCTACATAATCATGAAAAGCAGAATGTCCACATTACGGCGTTGTGGAGAATACCTCTAGGAATGAAAATGGTTCCTTATACAATAGATTTTTAAAATCTCACAGTAGGGATTTGGGAAGAGTAGCTATCATTGATGCAAATCACACAGTACAAGAGATCTTCACGAACATGACAGTGTTATATAATGGCAGCATGTAGGGGGGTACAAGTGCTTCTTATGGTGTTGAATTAATAATGCTTATCATTGGAAGTAAATGGGATATTTTAAGTTTGTGCATGGGGTTGTCAGTTATAATTTTCTCAAGGTAATGGCATCATATATAAATTCATAGTCTTGTCTTATGAATACAACTTTCAATGCAATCTCTTAGAGGTAATGAAAGCATGAGGCACTGTTACTCAAGTTAGTGCATGAATGATATGGGACACTACTATAACATACTAGTATAAGAAGGTATTCATGACAAAGCTACTTGTTTTTTATGGCAAAGGAACATGGTTGCTTGTTTCTGTAATCTACCCGTGAGATCATGGCTAAAAGGGTGAAATGAAAAAATCAAAGGATCCATGACTTGTTGCCCTCATGTGTTTGGAGGGGTAAATATGCATACACTAAGGTAATTCATCATTATTCCTTGAGGACTTTAGTAAAACATATCATAAAATGAGATAAATGAAAGTCATGTAATATCTTCTGGATTATGAATATGTTAAGCTTGAAAGCATTCCAATCATGTCATACAGGTTATGCAATAGAGGTAGAGGTCATGACCAAATGATCTTGTGTTAGAGTATCATGAGTCTAAAACTATAGGAACATGGAGAAAAGATGATACAACTATGTCATCACATATAAAGAGAGTGGGGATTAGTGGATATGCTCATAATCTTTCATGCAAGGGTTTTGTCGTCATAAATGATCGAACATGGATCAAGATTGCATGCCAGAAAGCAAGAACCCAAGTTTAGTATGATAAGAATCAATGCCTTGAGAACAAGTATGCATAACAATGATATGGTCGTGAGCACATCATCACCTATGAACTTGAGGAGCAACTTCCCAAGCTTAAGAAACAAAGTAATGAGCATTAAGAGAAGCATGGAGATATCTTAAGGAGCTAAGGCTTCCGGAAGCAACAACATGGATAACAATACACTTCCCAAGCTATTAAAAGTATGGAGTGCACGAAATAGGGCAGCCAAGTGATAAATGGGGTTGATAACAGTATAACAAGGCAATTACCTTGAGAATGCAACCACTTCAGGAATGCCAAGAATAGTGTTTTCCCAAAATGAAGATGGATATATGCTATGAACCACATGGAAGCAAAACACATCAAGCAATGCTTATGCACTATCACATCAAGATAGAGGTGAGTACTTCCAATCTATTCTATGCTTATAAAAAGAAATGTGTGCATCTAAATTAAATGGATAGTGGTTTCAATACATGGGAAACTCTTTAGATGCATGAGTATAATTTATTGAACATTCAAACCATGATGAAGAGAAACATGCACAAAATCTACTTTTAGTCTTAACATATCAGTCAATTGAAAGCACACAATACAAGAGTAGCTCATGGTTACGAAAGTGCTAAAACCCCATAATAATGTTCATGCCCTATCATAACATGATGGAGATATTTCAGAAACCCGCTTGGGGTTTTTACACAAAAAATTGTATGGACAGAAATGAAACAACAAAAGAAAGATCTGGTTTTTTTATCTAAGTTTGCTTTTATAAATGGAAGAACCTGTTTGGGTTATCACAAGTTCCAGAAACCAAAGGAGAAATGCATGGAGGTTCTTTTCCAGAAAAGGACAACACAAACATTCAAAAGCTCAGGTTTTCCTTTTCAGCTGTAGACAAAATATGAGTTGTTTTCTTTAGGAACACAAAAAACTACTTGGGGTTTTTTATAGAAATTACAAGTTTCTTCAAATAGAAAAAACCCACTTGGGGTTTTTACAGAAATTATAAAGCTTCTACAAAAGGAAGAAAACCCAGCTAGGTTTGTAGTGAAAATGTAGATTCAGAGCCTTTCAAAAGGCTATCATGGAGTTTTTAAAGGAAAATAACAAATATGAGAACCCATTTAATCTTTTTTACTTCTATAGGAGAAATGAAAAGTCAAAAGAACCCTTTTCTATCCCCTTGGTCGTAGCCTGAAGGAGCATATTTCTTCAAAACAATAGAAAAATGTTGAGTTTTCTTCATTTAATCCAAAATGCAGAAGGAAATGAACATTTCTCTGCTTTATTATTAGAATGGAGGCTTGAAATGAGCTCTTTTGCTCAAAATCTAAAAAGAATGGAGTCGAATTTGTGGCTTACTTGAGCTTTTGCTCAATTTTGTGGCATATTCAAAGCTTTGTCTTTCAATAGAATGCTTCATTTAAAGCTTTTCATGGCAGCTGAAAGGTATGAGTAACCACAAAAGAAGAAGAATGAAACAAAATGATTATAAATACTCTACAGGCTATGGCCAAAATGAATGGAATGGGCTCCATAGAAGGTGAAAAATACATACTTGTGTACCAAAAAACCAAGTTACCTGCTATTCCATGCGTTTTTATAAATTTTTTGTCAAGAATCAGCCAAAAACCTCCATTTTCTATGATCTCCTCAAATCCTATGGCGACACTATGCTTTTATCTCGAGTGTTCGATGGTAAAAATTAATGCCTTTTCACCTTTTTTCCCATCTTTTGTTATTTAGGGTTTGATCCTATTCTTTGATGACTGATGGGAATTTTGTCCCATTCTT
Organism: Sequoia sempervirens; assembly: GCA_007258455.2. Classification (NCBI taxonomy): domain Eukaryota; kingdom Viridiplantae; phylum Streptophyta; class Pinopsida; order Cupressales; family Cupressaceae; genus Sequoia; species Sequoia sempervirens. Next base: position 118,531,127 of record VDFB02072274.1, read on the forward strand.
TTAAAATTTGAAACACATTTAATTGTGAAGTGGGTGTCAAATGCCATGACTTAGGCATTTCATGCCTTATGTCTTTTTGCCTTGTTTCAAATCTTTAAGTCCTTCAAAATCAAACATGTGAAATGTGCCAAGTGCATAATATGCCTTGCCCTTTGAAATGTGATGCTTTCATGACTTTCAAAATATGCCTTCCATGAAGTGTGGAAGTCCTTGATGCCACATTGGATGAATTTTGGGCCTTTACTTTTGCCTTTGAAAATCAGAGAGTATTGACCATGTGTGGCCTTGAAGTGCATAATGGAGGTAAAGTATAAATGATCAAATGCCTTGGAGTTTGATTTTGTTAATGCTTTTAGAAGCATTTGGATATTACATTACATGTTGCATTTTATTTCAAGGTATAGAGATATCATTTAAGTGATTTGAAAATCACTTTTATTAAGTCTTTTTAATGCAAATGTAATGTAATTCAAAGAGGTGGTGGGGCCCTCTTGTATTTTGCTTTAAAATGTAAAATAACTTAATTAAGTGGTGTATTATGAATCACTTAGTCATGTTATTATCTTTAATTCTTTTTTGGAGCCTTGTGTTTTCAAAACACACATATTGCATGGGTCAAGGTTGGGAGACAAAATGATGACTTGGAGACATGAGGAGAGTGTGTGAGTGGTACATTTGACTATTTTGGAGAAACATGTGCTATTTTTGAGGCTGTTTTGTCACACTTTTGGCATGACTATGGTCTTGGCTTGACCTTGGACTGTTTGGAGTGATTTTAGAAGGTTCTTTTTTGGCCTCATTGCTACATTCGACTAGAACCTTCTAGATGGACATGTGTGAGGGGATTTGATGGGTATTGCTTAAGTATCTTCATACTTGAGTTTTTGGAGGAGTTCTTTTCTTTCTTCTTGTAGGAATTGTAGCTTTTTGGAGCTTTTTTTAGGCAGAGGACAACATTGTAACTTAGATTTGTAGACTTATGCAGCAGTGTAACACCTTTTGATTAATAAGTTAATCTATTTTACCTTCTCATTATGCTGTTTTATTGTGAAAGCTTTAGAAATGGTTGATGAAATCTTATGGCATAATTGTTTTTCCCTTTGATTTTGTCTTGTTTTCTTTTCCTTTATGTAGTTAATATGAACTTGCGTGTCATAACATGTGTTGAGTTAGTGTAGGAAAGAGTCTAAGTTGTGAAGATGTATTTTAATTCCTTCTAGATGTTGTCCTTGACATTTTCAGCCTTGTTATGAAATACTGATGCAAATACATATGAAGTTTTGAGTTGTTTAAGCCACTGTTAAGCTGTTGATCATTCTTGTGTGTAAAAGCGGCTGTGTAGGTTTGAGGAAAAAACATTAGGTGCATCATCATAGGGGTTATTTTTTCTTTTCATGCTTCTTTATCTCCTTTTCCCAGCAAGGACTAGTTTAGGTGACACCATCAAAAGGTGAGCCAACCCATAATCTGAGGTCTGCATTGAAAATAGGACACCCACAACTTGAAAGCAATCCCATGTTACATTCAAACCTACTGAGTTCTTTCTCAGCTTGGCATTAGGGATGCAGATTTGGATCACTAACAATGCAAACAAAAGAATGATGAGAAAGTGACTAATTTCATAGTGAGATATGAAATGCTTTATTCACAAATAAAGAATAAGATTCCTGATGCCGACCTTGAATGAATTTTTATTGCCAATTTGCATAGCAAAATCCAACTTGAAAACTTTAGATGTTGAAATCCCCTTCCTTCACACAGTTATGTACAACCCTTCGTGATTATTAGAATTTGACTTATGGTCGTGATGTGAAAAATCCTCCTAGCCATCCTGAAAAGTCTAAATTTGCACCTCAAAATAGTTTCCAACGTTTCAAGAAACAAAATAGGGGATTTTTACAACTTAATTCCCCTCAACCAAATCAACAAGTCGATAACCAAGTGGCTGCCATAAAGACAAAAAATTCATATGCCTTTCCAGATAGGAATAGAATTTACCCCTGTACATGATACCCTTCATAATATCATGTTGCAGCCTGTGGAAAAGAATATGCTTTCCTTACCTCCGATTAGAGCTCCTGATTCTAATAAACCATTACCCGTAGGCTATACACCAAATTCTTATTGCCATTATCACCGACAAAATGGACATGATACAAAATATTGTAAGAATATTAAAAATCTTGTGCAAGACCTCATTGATTCTAATCATCTTCTAATTGGAGGTGTGAATGATCAAGGTAATAAGTTTGTAGCTCATCCCAACCAAAAATTACAGTTTTTTTCAAATCCCATGTTGAAACATACTATTTCATTTGTCAAAGCTAGTGAAACAAAGATGTGATGAATGCTGATATGGATGAAAAAAACATAAAAGATGAAAATGTGGATGAACCAACTAAAGTAGTGGCATTTATTGAAGCTAAACCTCATAAGGGATCAGCCAAAATGCTCTTGATATTTCTTTCTCACAAAAGACATACTTAAACATGCACCCGGTGGTCCTCTTTACATAGCTGGAAGAATCAATGACAAACCTACTAATGGGATATTAATTGATCCCATCTTTGTAGAGAATGCGATCATTGAAGAGTTCCTATTTGTGCATGAAGTCTATCAAGATACATATGATAAACCGAAAGCATGGATTAAAACACATAATGGTTTTGCTTGTCTTGTGATGGGTTTGATAAATCTCCCTCTAAAAGTTGGACCAAAAATATTAAATGTCTCATTCACCATCATCTCATCATCGAACCAATTTTGTGTGAAGTTAGGCTATCCATGGCTTCACTCCATGAATGTCGTCTCATTGATTGTGCATTAATGTTTAAAGTTTCCCTTTGGAAATGCCATCTCTATTGTACATCATAGTGGCTTTAATCCTGTGTCTTCTTGTGGGAAATTTTGATTGGATTTCTTTTGGCTCGAGCCTATTGAACCTATCAGACCTTGTGAGGACTACTTTTTAATATCATATCAAAACTTTAAGGAAAAGCGCATAGCAGAATTATCGCTTAGAAACATGCCTCAACCAGTGATTGAGCCACCTATCCTTGATGAAACCACGATCAAACAAAAATCCCATCCAAACATCCAAGCAAAACCTATGAAAAACCCTCCTACCATTTCCTATAAGAGACCACAAGACAACCAAAACAATCCTGTTGTGCCTCCTAAGATCAAAAAAGTTTACAAAGCTAGAGATAAAGTGGTTGAAAAAACTCCTATGGCTCCTTTCATTCCTCCCCTAAGAGAAGAAACCTAAGGTTGACAAACCATCTCTTACACAAACACAAATTGACAAAAGATTGAAACGAAACCAAAATGCTAGAGAGCATAGGCGTAGACATCGTGCTATTGCTCGTATGTTACAAACTAAAGAAGAAAAGAGCAACATAGAAAATCAAAATATGAACTTACCCTAAGCAATGGATGATGATTCTATACCTTCACCGAAACGTAAACAAGAATCTTCTATAGACATTATCGTTCAACCTCCTATTGTGATTAATCTAGATGATGGCATTAATATTGCAAAGATTGATGAACAAGTGCATAACAAGTTGAATTCACTATTTTCCTCTTCTATGAACTTAAATTACAATTCTACTAATAAGAGTGTTGAACTTGGTGCTTTCCCTAGTTCAACACTTGCTGTTGTCCCTTTGGCTGGTTTTCCACCTTTCGTATATATCAATCGAGATTGGGATGTAGATTACCTACTATGGGTTGACTCGCATGTGCCTTGCTAGTCTTTTGCATTGTTTGTTTTTCATGTTTCTTTGTGTGATTAAATGTGCATAATGTGATCCCCTGTGCTTTTTTGTTTGATGTATCTCTCTCTCTTTTTGTGCATTCCTCTATTTGTATCTACATTCTTCTCTATGTCGTAAACATTTTACCTTTTTCACTTGTCTTATGTTTTCCTTTTGGGGATGACACAAGATGTCAAGACATTTAGGTCTCTTCCATGTTGACCCGAAATATTTTTCTTTGTTTTCACTCTCTATGTGTCATTCTTCTAGTTCTATTAGTATTTGGGGAATGATGACATTTTTGAGCTCTATAACAACATTGTAGCAAAGACATACTGACCCTGAATCCATAGATCCCTTATGTATTTTTGTGGGAAAACCCTCCCTCCTTTTTCATGGTGTAGCTTTATTTCGGAAACATATGACTTGGCATAGGGTTTTTTCAGGAAGCTCTCATGTCTTAGGAGTAAACATTGGCTACTTTAAAGAAATTTCTTACAACAATAGTGTTAGCAACCGCTTTAAAGTGGGGGAATACATCGAAACTCATATTTCTTTGTGTGATTTTCCTTATTCTTGTGAATGTGTCCTTTTCTTGGTGGTGTCATTGGGTTTGATTTCCTCTGAGAGCATGATATTTCTTTGACTTGTCCTCTCTTGGAGATGTTAGGCATGATGTTCCCTAAGAAGAGACCTTACACAAATTAAGCAAAGATCTCTTTGAACAAAAACCTTTACTTGCATGTTGTTCATAAGCTTGAAGTTTCATGTTGTGGTGCCCTATCAAAGTTATCAGAGGGATAACTTTGGTATGGTAAGTATAGTGAGATATGACACAGAGGCATGAATTTATCACTAAGCCACCTTCTTGAGGGATACTCACCTAGTGGATGACTTAAGGTTCCACTACCTCAGAGTGAGAACGCGTGTTGTTTGCATAGTGGACATCAAGTTCTGCTTGTGAACGTTCTTTAGAAAAATAGCTGAGACATGTTCCACATTGCGTTGGACAACTAAGGCTTGATCCTCCCCCTTCTCTTGGAAAAATAGATGAGATGTGTTCCACATCACATTGGACATTTGAGGCTTGATACACCTCCATTTTCTTCTTGGTATTTGATGTTGTATGTTTGTGTATCTTGTCTTGCTACTACATAACATACACCTTGTGTGTATCCCTTTGTGCTTATGTTGGTTTAACATAGGATCTTGGATCCTAGAGGCTTGAACACCTGGTCACGCCCATAAAAGGATATAAAAGTCACAACAGAACTAAACCTGGGAATTGGACATTCCAACAGGTGACTAACATCTCCTCATGGTCGTTCATTTACTTTATCAAACTAGGGAACGTATACTTGAAATGGAGCAGCACGGTATGTGCACTAAGAACTAGTTTCCAGTCACCATCTATAGAAAACAAATGCTTAAAAGTAATGCAACGTAAATATTTTGAACTTAAACAAAACTCGGCTAAAACAGAAATCATAGCAGCTATTATTAAAGGACAAACTATGAACTGGATTTATGCTGCAGGAATAGACACAGGGATGGATTCCCAATGCTGTAGGAACAATACAAAGCTGAGTTTGCGTTGAAATCTATAGAAATAGATTCTAACTAGTAATGGACATGAAATGAATAGTTAACTACAACAACTTGCTATAGAATACTTACTAAGTGGGCCCCCTTAGCAAGCATCAACTAGATTACACAAGAAGTTGACTCAAAGCTTCATCGAATTTTATTCATATTCAGAACCAGGATACATCGATTACTCTATTTGAAAAATAAAAACTTAACACAAAACTCTATTGCTTATTCAACTTAATTTTAACACATATTGTTTCATCCTCATTCAATCACATAGGAGGAATGGTTATTTAAATGAAAAAGACAACTAACTAATTAATAGAGGGAGTCGTGATCATAAATACATTATGAATCCGCAGAACAGATATTCATAAATGAAAGTCTATCTGCTCAACGCGACCCAGGGAAAATATAACATTACACACTCCCTAGATCAAAGGACCATTTAAACATCTTCCCAAAGATTCAGTCAAAGAGTTATTACTGGAACGACTTCTTTAACAGAGTCGAGATTCTTGCACTCGATCAACTTTAGCTCCCTCCAACAATCTTGCAATAAATGACAGAGGCGAAGGAAAGAATACACACAAGTGACATGTCATCTATTCATTAATCACATGTTAATCCTATTCCATTATCCAAAATCATAAGCATACATCAGTTATGCGGGCGGTCAAAAAGGTAATTAATGAAGTTGTCAAGCTGCAGGAATATGGAATTCATTGCTACAGGATACTACCCAAAAAGTCTTTAATCAACAGGTTTAAACAACTATTAATAACAAAAGTAAGAGTATCAAAAGTTTCAAACTATGAGCATATTTAAGGCTCATCATTCTGCCCCCTACTTATCATAATGCTGGTCCTCCAGCATTGACTTTCTTTGTTATTTCCCTTAAATTGGTTGGAGTAAAATGACCCTGCAGCGAAGTTCCAAACTTGTAGTAAAAACCTCTGGTAAACTCCCATCTTTCATATCTGCGGTTCTCTATTTTTGCATTGATTTCCTTGGCTTGGTAAGGATAGAGCGGCCACATTAAAACTGGGGGTTGGAAGGTCAGTGGCATCCATAATTCAAATATGCTTTGCAAACCTAGTTGCATGTACCTTTTTGTTCTCCTGAGTGCTGTTGTGAAGTTCAAAGGGCTATAAGGCTATGTCTTTCTTAGACCAACTGTCAATCTCTCCCACCTTGTCTCAATCCTGGAAGAGGCAAGTTTCCAAAATGAATATTTCTGTTCTTTGAACTCACTGTATACCTATTTTCTGATGTCAAAAATTTTCTCTCTTTCCTCAGGTTAATTGCATCCATAAGTAACTCTAAACCAAGTTCTTAAAACAGTGCGTGGGTCTGAACTCTTAGCTCTTAGGAGAATACGTTCATCTCTTTCTGCTTCCTCATATGTTTCCAATTGTCTCCCATAATTGATCTCATTTGTAGCCCAAGACATAAGTGCTCTTAAATGGATATCACCTATATAAAGAAGTGGGTTCCATTCAGTTTCTGTAGGAATTAAATAACCATGTAAATATAGTTCACACATGGAGTTTTTCAACCAATTAGGGGCCACTTCATAAGCATCATAGAATTCCTTGGCTGTTTCAATATCGGGATCCAAATTTCTGGAGATCCTCATTAATTTGAACCAAAGAAACTGTTCTTTGAGGCACATTGCATATACTTTGGGTGGCGGCCTACACTCCATTATCTGTCCAGTTATTTTCATCATTTTATCCATTTTTGTCTGCATATCTTGAATTTCTTGCTTTTTCCTTTCAATTTCTCTCTACAGCTTTTTCTTTTCCTGATCCCATAAACTTTGCTGGACTTCAATTTCAGCGAAATGACGAAAACATAAAGTTTGGAATGACACATGCGTTCTCTTAATGCTCAGAAATTCCAAGTATGCAATCAGTAGAGTCCTTTTATACACAACTAAATCTATGCAAACTTTAGTGGGCAATGGATTATCATAAGGTATCTTAGGCAGTTCAAGCACACCCTCTTCTTGCTGTAGGACAAAATCCTCTTGCTGTAGGATGAAACCCTGTTGCTGCATGGAAGAAGATTGTCCTTCCTCAGAAATTTTCTCAGCTGCACAAGCCAAGTCGTCCAGACTTAGCATTTTCCCTTTATCAACATTACTAGGTTGTGCTACTTCAGGAACAACAGAGGAGCTTTGTGGAACATTTGTAGATATATCCAAGGAATTATCATGACCCGATTCAGCAGAGTCCTCCAATATTATGACAGTTTCTGTTTGAACAGAGGTTGTAGCAGGCTTAGACTGTTTTCTCAATGAACTCCTTCTTGGTAGTTTTGCAGGAGGAGCAGCAGCAAAGGATGCTTCCCTAGCAGTCCTCTTTATGGCTGGTCTTGAAGATCCAGACTCGGTAGGGGAAGAAGAAATTGAAATTGGAGTATTAACGGGTGTTGCTGTAGGAGACATAGAAACAAGGGAAGACTTTGCAGGAGAGGATGAGACAAAAAGTTTGTCTTTGAGTATGTGGGTCTGACTCAGGAGTCTGCCCTACCCCAGATAACTCACCTACAATTGTCTTTCATTTTTCTCTCCTAGTGACAGACCTTGTTTGCACACCGGTAGAGGATGTTGGAATAGAAGCTGCAGGACTGGGCGCTGCAGGAGCAGTGGATTCTTGTTCTGTTTTAGTACTTGTGGACTCAATTCTCATTTTCTTTCTTCTAGGCTGTGTGGGTAGTACCCTAGGAGGTTCAGGCGGTTGAAGACCTTTTCGGGCAACAAACTCATTCCAGGAAAGAGGTGAAACATCCCTTAAAGATCGCTCAGCCAAAAGTTTTATTAGGGCATGATGTGTGACAGAGTTTTGTTTACCCATTTGGATTTCATGTACACTATTTTGCAAAATGTTCAACAAGAAATTCAGAACATTCACTACCAGTCCATGTCTCATATGACTTAAAAATTTGAAATGATATGAATGTAGGTAAGAGAAGCGCCCTTCACAAGTTAAATACTTGATAACAAAGATGGCGTATTCAAAGTATGGATAAGGCAGGGACATTCTTTTGCACCCTTGCTTTGAAATTTCCAAAGGCCCATCAACTGGTAGGGTAAACTCTGCCCTAGCAGAGACAACATCCCTTCCAACAGGAAAATTTTCACCAACTGCCGGTAATCCAGTGACTTTTGAAATTCTTTCCTCTGTCATAGCCACTGTCAAGCCCCATACCGTAGCCTCATTTTCTAAAAATGTTCTTAAGAATTTGCCTGCAACCTCTTCATCAAAAGAATCAATTCTCAAGAAATAATTTAACCATCCACAGTTGGCAAATGCTTTCATTAACTGAGGATCCTGTATCAACGCATCATGAGTTGCAGGCTCGTGCCTTACCAGTTGGCCACCCATAATAAAAAATCCTTAAAACAAAAACTTAGACTAATACTGAAAGCTTGAAAAATACTCTTCTTCCTTACCGCACTTTCTTTTCCTTGCCAAGAATAATAGCTAGACATTTGCATAAAATAATTTTAATAACTACTTAAACTAAGTAGTTAGCTTGTTCTTAGGATATGGCTTCACAATCATACTTTTAGAAAGTACAAGATCATAACTATTTTTGGCAAATGTAAATTTGGCACAGGAAAATTTGAAATTAGAATACCCTCGCCCCCTACTTAGCATTCGAGATGTGTCCTCACATGTGCAGGGTGATAAGATTAAAGCATGCAATTACGGCTGATGTACACGTTACAATTAATGAATAGATAGAAAGAATAAATTATGCGATAATGAAAAGATTTCGCGTACCTTGAATTCAATTCTCGAGAATGTCGTAAAGGACAACAACGTATCATGAAATGATAGCTGGAAGATTGAATGCATGAATGAGGCAGAGTGGCAATATGGATGATGTGGTAGATAAAGGAATGAATGATGTGATAGATGAAAAGAAACGGAGAAAAGTGGTTTTCTTTTTAAAAAGAAAACTTTATTATTGGTGGTCAACATAATACTTAAAGAGAAGCTGCAGGAAGACCAGTCGAAACAAACTTCCTCAGGAATTCTTCCTTTGATGTCGGCTTATGATATAACCGTAGTCGGTGGCCATTAACTAACAATTTGAAATGGACTGGATCAATTGTGGCCAGCTGTACGGATCCGTTGTCAAACATATTCTCAACTTCATAGGGACCAAGCCAGCGTGTTGTGAGCTTACCTTGATTTTCTTGATATCTGGAATCACCAGCAGAGAATTGCTTGGTTTTGATGTGTTCATCGTGCCATTTCTTCCTTTGCTATTGGACAACTTCTGTATGCTGCATGACAACTTTTCTCATTTCGTCCAAGGCATTTAGTTGCAGGAGACGTTCCTTCTGTGCTTCAGAAATTTCTATATTGAGTTCGAGAGCTGACCTCAAAGTTTTATGTTCAAACTCAATGGGTAACATGGTTGTTTTCCCATAAAGCAGTTCAAAAGGTGTAAACCCAGTTGTTGTTTTCCATGTAGTTCTGTAGGCCCAGACTGCTTCAGGAAGTCTACTGCTCCAATCTTTCCTATGGAGCTGCACTGTCTTTGTTAGGATCACCTCAATTTCCCTGTTTGTAACCTCCACCTGACCATAAGCTTGAGGGTGATAGGGGCTGGACTTCCTATGTTTGATTTTATAGTCATTCATTAGTGCAGTGATCAAATTGGATGTGAACTGAACTCCCTGATCAGTTACAAGCTCTCTAGGAACTCCAAATCTAGTGAAAATTTGTTCATACAGAAATTCAACAACCATGTTATCATGAGCATGAGTCATTGCCTTTACTTCAACCCACTTTGTTACATAATCCATGCAAACCAGAATGTATGACTTACCATTTGATGGTGGATCAATTGGTCCAATAAAATCCATTCCCCATTTATCAAAGGGAGTGACAATTACCTATGGATACAGTGGCATTTCATCTGACCTGGTTGGTCTTCCCATACGTTGGCATCTGTCACACTTCCTTGTATAAGCTACAACATCCTTGTGTAATGTTGGCCAATAGTATCTTGTTGTAGGAACCTTCATTGATGTTCTCTTTGCTGAAAAATGTCCCCCACATGGTTCATCATGGAAAGCATGCAAGATATCATAAGTCTCATCTTCTCTTACACATCTTCGCATAACTTGATCAGGTCCAGTATAAAATAGACAATTTGCAATCCATGAAAAATTAAAACTTTTCTCAATTAACAGTTTCTTTTCTTTTGGGGAAAAGTGAGCTGGTATTCTGCTTGCTGCTAGATAATTGGCAATGTCTGCATACCATGGAGTATGTGCAGCAATAGAAAATAGGTGTTCATCAGGGAACTTATCATCAATGACTTCGTGTTCAGCAGGTGCAGTTATTTGAAGTCTTGATAAAAAGTCAGCTACAACATTAGCTCTTCATAGTTTATCAATGATTGTAATGTCAAATTCTTGTAACAACAGGAGCCATCTTGCCAACCTACCAGAGATGGCAGGCTTGTTCATCAGATACCTGATTGTTGCATGGTCAGTGTGAACAAATATCTGATAACCTATGACATAATGCCTAAATTTATTCAAAACATACACTACTGCTAGCAACTCCTTTTCTGTAACAATGTAGTTTAGCTCAGGTCCTTGAAGGTTCTTGCTGATAAAATAGAAAGCATGCTCAATTGAATTTTATTTTTGGCTTAAGACTGCCCCTATGCCAAAATCAAAAGCATCAGCATGTATATGAAAAGGAAAATTCCATTTTGGACCTTGAAGAATAGGGGCTTTAGTAAGCAAGTCCTTTAGTTGCAGGAAAGATTTTTCACAGGCCTCTGTCCAATTGAACTCATAATATTTAGTTAATAAGGCATATAGCGGACTGACAATTTTGCTGAAATCTTTTATAAACCTTCTATAATACCCTGCATGACCAAGGAAGCTTCTGACATCCTTTTGTTTTGCAGGAGTTTGTAAATTCAGAATAACTTCAATTTTAGCAGGGTCAACCTGAATTCCATCCTTGGAGAGATGATGGCCTAGAACAATACCTTCTTGCATCATCATAAATCACTTTTCACTATTTAGAGACAAAATTTTCTCTCTGCACCTTTTCAATACTTTTTCTAAATTCACCAGTGCTTCTTCAAATGTAACCCCATAAGTAGTGAAGTCATCCATATAAATTTTCATACAGTCATGAGATATATCAACAAAAATACTAATTACTGCTCTCTGAAATGTTGCTGGCGCATTGCATAGACCAAAAGGCAAGACTGAGTAGGAAAATTTCCCCCATGGACAGGTAAAAGTGGTCTTATCTTGATCTTTAGGGGTAATTTTTATCTGATTGTACCCACTGTAGCCATCCAAGAAGGAAAAATATCTTTTACCAGACAATGAGTCTAGCACTTGGTCTACAAAGGGTAATGGAAAGTGATCTTTTTTAGTGGCAGTGTTCAACTCTCTATAATCTACACACACTCTCCATTTTCCTCCTTTCTTAGGGACAATAACTAACGGAGAGACCCACTGATTGTCAGAGATTGGGTAGATAAAACCAGCATCAAGCAACTTTTGAAGCTCATTCTTAACTATTTCTCTAAGTGCTGGATTTATTCTTTTTTGAGGTTGCCTAACTGGTAAACAGTCTTCTTTGATATAGATCCTATGAGTACAAATTTGAGGATCTATTCCTTGCATGTCCCCATATTCCCATGCAAAAGCTTTATGTTGAGCTTGTAGCATTTTAAGTAGGACAGCCTGTGGAGATTGTGACAGCTTGCTATTGATATTCAAACAGTGACCTGGAGACAATTCTATCTGTTTAGTGAGATCACTCATAGAATCTACAGGTGATGTTTGTACTTCTTGTGGAAGCAAGTTATGAAAAATTGCAAGAAATTTAGGCAGCAAACTCTCAGAATTTAGTTGTTGCAGAAAACATTGTAGATGACTGCTATTTGGATCAGATGAACTACCCGTATCAGAGTTAGACTGCAGAATTTGAAAAAGCAAGGCATCCTCATTCTGAAGTTGTGAGAATGGATCAGTTTGAAGCATCATTAATTGAACCAATGAATTGGCTTCTTCAATTTCTCCCCCCACATCTGGCCAGAGAGGTTGGGACAAATCTGGTTGAGGTCTAGCAGGTGGATACAAAGCCAATTTTTTTGTGAACTGTCCATCAGAAATAGTCATATCTCCAGAGCGACATCCTATAAAAGCATCAGCAGTTGCTAACTATGGTCTACCTAGGATAATTGGGTATCCTCCTAAAGTTGCCTTAACAGATAATATTGTAAAATCAGCTGGATACTCCCAAGATTCAAGAGTAACAATTACATCTTCCACCATTCCATCAGGTTTGACTATGGAGCTATTTGCAAGCTGCAGGACTGTAGGTGTAGACCTAATGTTTAGAATGTTCAAGTAGTCCATAGTATGCTTTGTCATGACATTGATGGCAGAACCAAGGTCAATCAAAATATTTTTTACAATTTGGCCATTTATATGTATTTGCACTATAGGACTTCCAGGGTCAATGTACTTTGGAATGACTACATTTCCCAACATTATATCAGCCAATTTCCCTAAGACATGAATTGTTTGGGGATCCTTTTTCTTCCATCCGAGCTTCTTCAAACAGGCCTCTTTAATAGCTTTTCCAAAAATGGGAACATTTTTAATGGCCTGAAATAAAGGGATTTGAATTTGCACATTCTTGAGCTGATCCAGAATGTAAAAAGTGGGTTCTTCCATGGATTTAAATGCAATGCTTTGTAATCTTTGAGGAAAAGGTGGTTTGTCTTGACTTTGCAAAATAGGCTCCTTAGAAACCGTATCAGTTATAGGCATATGCTCAGTAGGAACATCAGGTGCAATAGGTTCTTCAGGGGGAGAATCTGGCATCTCAGAGATTAGAGGTGGTTGTGGAGCAAAAAGAGTAATTCCAGACCTCAAATGGATATCATGAATGTTTAAGGCATAAGCTGGATATTGGTTAGCTTCAACAAAATACATGGGCTGTTGTGGCTGCTGCTGTTGCTTATTATTGGGATTTGGCAATGGCTAGGCAGGCATAGGCATTTGTTTTGGAGGGCCTGTATTTGTGGCAGTTGCTGCAGGAGGTGGCATGAGGGCCTGAGGTTGTGGCTATGGAAGCTGTAGGAACCCAGGGGATTGGTTCTGCCATTGCTGAGAACCTCTCCATTGAGGATTCTGCTGCCAATTACCTTGAGGTGGGGTCCATTGTCCTTGTGGCTACTGCCAACCTCCTTGAGGAGATTGCCATTGAGGGGTCTGATAGTTAGGCCAATTTGGTTGAGACGTGTTCCAAGGTGGTGGTGGTCCATATGTAGGTTGCCATTGGTTATTATAGCTAGAATAAGGATTACCAAAAGTCAAAGGGTCTTGAGGCATACCTTGTCTTTGAGCCCATGGTCTCCTTTGTGCAACAAAGAACACTTGATCATCATCATCTTCTACTGGCTTAAAGTCAGTAGGTAATTGCTTAGCTTCCAGATTAGCCACCGTCTTGCATTTGCAGTCACGTTTCTTTTGTCTACAATGTGGATAGAACTTGGCCAAGATTGCTTCAGCTGCCTCATGTTTCTTCCGAGCTTGCATAGTGTCTAGTTGTGTAGCCATATTGTTAATGATATCCTGCTTGAAATCATACAACAAATTTGTTATTTCCATCTGGGAAACTCTACTAGAAGAAGACTTGCCCACTGTAGCTTGATAACCTCGACCTTTCTTCACATTTGCTTGAGAGTAATTGAGACATATTTTCTTGATATCATCCCAAGGCAGTTGGGTTATATCACCTCCTCCCATCAGGTCCATGGCGTCTATACAAGTATCACTGATTCCCCTTAAAAAGAGTAGTTTCTGAGATTCTTCGTTGAGAGTATGATCTGAATTCTTTTTTAGGGAAAATAAGAATCTTGAAATATAATCCTCCAGACTTTCATCCTCCTACTGAATTCTGAATATATTGTCTCCCTTACTGCCACTCTTACAATATTCCTTATATTTGTCAAGAAACTTTGTTTGCATGGCTGCCCAACTATCAACAACACCTCTCCCCAAACTCATGAACCATCTAAGAGCTCCTTCCTTCAAGGTGGAAGGAAACAACTTCAGCTTGTGAGCATCTGAAGTGTAGTCATAACTGCGACAGAGGATATCAAACTCAAACAGAAAAGTTTCTGGGTACTCCATAACTAGGCCGTAGAATTTGGGAAGTAATGAAGAAGGAATATTTTTAAGGTTGTCAATATCTCGCTGGGGAACAATAGGAAACTCAAAAGCGGGAGGTGGATTAGGTGGATTATTTTCCATATTTGCATGCTAGAATATCAGAGCAAATGGATTTTCCTCAGGTTCTTCATCAGCTGGGTTAAATGGTAGTTCAACAAATAGGTTTTCAGGGAGGAACCTTCCCAGTGCGTCTCTTCTTCTTCTCTACATGCAATAAAATAAATGGTATTTGAAAAGAACTTGAAAATACTTAAACAACTGACTAACTACTGCTAACAATGACTATAACAGGTTCTTAGATTGAGACCATCCCCGACAATAGCGCCAAAAATGGTCACGCCCATAAAAAGATATAAAAGTCACAACAGAACTAAACCTGGGGATTGGAGATTCCAATAGGTGACTAACATCTCCTCATGGTCATTCATTTACTTTATCAAACCAGGGAACATATACTTGAAATGGAGCAGCATGGTATGTGCACTAAGAACTAGTTTCCAGTCACCATCTATAGAAAAAAAATGCTTAAAAGTAATGCAACGTAAAGCTTTTTAACTTAAACACAACTCGGCTAAAACAGAAATCATAGCAGCTATTATTAAAGGACAAACTGTGAATTGGCTTTATGCTGCAGGAACAGACACAGGGATGGATTCCCAATGCTGCAGGAACAATACAAAGCTGAGTTTGCATTGAAATCTACATAAATAGATTCTAACTAGTAATGGACATGAAATGAATAGTTAACTACAACAACTTGCTACATAATACTTACTAAGTGGGCCCCCTTAGCAAGCATCAACTAGATTACACAAGAAGTTGACTCAAAGCTTCATCTAATTTTATTCATATTCAGAACCAGGATACATCGATTACTCTGTTTGAAAAATAAAAACTTAACACATAACTCTATTGCTTATTCAAATTAATTTTAACACATACTATTTCATCCTCGTTCACTCACACAGGAGGAACGGTTATTTAAATGAAAAAGACAACTAACTAATTAATAGAGGGAGTCGTGATCATAAATACATTCTGAATCTATGGAATAGATATTCATAAATGAAAGTCTATCTGCTCAACGCGACCCAGAGAAAATATAGCATTACACACTCCCTAGATCAAAGGACCGTTTAAACATCTTCCCAAAGATTCGGTCAAAGAGTTATTACTGGAACGACTTCTTTAACAAAGTCAAGATTCTTGCGCTTGATCAGCTTCAGCTCCCTCCAACAATCCTGCAATAAATGACAGAGGCGAAGGAAATCATACACACAAGTGACACGTCATCTATTCATTAATCACATGTTAATCCTATTCCATTATCCAAAATCATAAGCATACATCAGCTATGCGGGTGGTCAAAAAGGTAATTAATGAAGTTGTCAAGCTGCAGGAATATGGAATTCATTGCTACAGGATACTACCCAAAAAGTCTTTAATCAACAGGTTTATACAACTATTAATAACAAAAGTAAGAGTATCAAAAGTTTCAAACTATGAGCATATTTAAGGCTCATCAACACCCTCCTTGATCTTTTTCATCCTATACCCTCCACATTGGTGCACTTGGACCCCTCTTGAATGTATACTTTAGTGAGAGTTTGAAGCAAGTTCCTCCTCTCACTAAAGTGGGGGCTAAATATAGTGTAGAAAAAAGTATCCCTTTTTCACACTTAATTTGGGAATAATTAATATTAAAATGAGTCTAATGTTGCCTTGATTTAGTGTTGTATTGTGTTTTACACATTTACATTAAGTTTAGGATCCTTCTTAATAAAATGGACTTAATGGTGCCTTATTTAGGGTGTTGTAAAGTGTATCTTTACACTTTCACACTAATCTAGGGCTTTATTCATTAATTGAGGTTAATTGAGCTTAATTAGTCCCTTTAATTCAAATCCAAGCCTAATTAATTATAAATTTTGAGGGATAAAGCCCAACATTCATAAATGATATTACATGACACTTAATTTTGCAAGGCGTGTGTCCTAGGTTAGTGACCTAGGACCCATTCGCCACCTGGTGAATGTGTTCTCACTAGGTCCTACGACCCTATTTTCACATAACATTTCAACTTTCCTGAAGTGTTTTCTAGCTAAATGAGCTAGGACCCATTCACCACATGGAAAATGAGTCCTCATATAGACCTAGGACCCCCCCTTGGGATATGTGTTTGGCGGTATTTTAATGATTTCAAATCCTAGATTTGATGTCGAATTGTGATATTTGAATTTCAAGATTTAATGTTAAGTTATGTATAAATACTAGGCTATTTCACTAAGTTTCACCTAGAATTTTCATCTAAACAACCTAGATCTTCATAAGCAATTGAGAGTACCTTCACATGAGAATTATAAAGCATTTAAGAGCATTTTTAAGGCATTCAAGGGCAGATTATTAAAGAATATTTCAGCAATCAAGATCCATATCATCATGTCAAAGGCATAGTGCATCATGCATGTTGTTGAGCTAATGTAGCATTGAAGATCAATCAAGCATATTCAAGAGAATTGTTTCACATCAAATTCATGATCAAGATCTACATTCATTGAGGGAACTTCATGCAAGATTGCTGATTTGTACTCCAAGGTTCAATTGAGGATTGGTGAGTTGTGACATTGCATTTGTTCATTCATCTTTCCTTTCATGTTTCATTTCATTTCAAGGTTTAATTGCCAAAATAGGGTTTGACCAAGGAAAACCCCTATTCCCTAAAAAAAAAATATTTTTCTTTCTCTTTGATGTTTGATTGCTAACAAAGTTGTCAATGTTGTCAAAGTTGCTAAGAAAGTTGTCAAATCACAGAAACTGAGCTACAAAATTTATTTGTAGGTTTCTGACAATTCTCGACTAGGATCTGGGAGTGCAGACATTGAAAAAAAAAGCCCATAAATTGATTTTCCAAAACCCTATCCAAGAGCCATTTTCCATAGGGTGAATGAGTCCTTAATGAAGCCCAAAAAATAACTTTTTGCAATAGGTACATAGCATTTAACCTTCTTAAAACTCTCCTTTTTATTGGTATTTGGGTTAGGATTGATTTTTGTAACTAATTTGCACATTATTACCCTCATAATTGAATGGAATATGGAGAAATAGGTACATAGTCCATCAATCCAATTCAAAGTACATATTTTTCTTTGTTTCACTAACAAGAAGAGTAATACACATTCATGGCTATCACAACTTTAAAACATATTTGAAATTTACTTGCTAGAGAAAGAAGTTTAATAATCTAATAACTAAGATTTTTTTTGAATTCTATCAACCATAGCTTTCCAAAGAGCGAAGGGTATGGCTTGGAAAGTAAAGGGTATGCCCTAGAAAGAAAAGGGTATGCCCAAAAAATGAAACTATTCCCTATGATCAATCCATTTCTGGTCAAAATTGTGAAAATCCGGGAATAAAATATTTCTTATATCATCTAGTCTTTTGTTATTGAATTCTTGAGCCAAAAGTTCAACAAAAGATATCTAGGCACTAAAGGGCTTGAGTGACATTAATTTATTCCTTAATAACAGTAAGAGAAGAGTCTTCAACAAAATGGCCATTGACCAGTCATTGGGAAAAGTTGGGAAGAGTTATCCCCTTGATGAGGGAATGGGAGATTGCGTGAACCAAGAGATAATAAAATCCTTCAACAACAAGAATACAAATCATTGGGGACAAAAATATCCTTGATGGATGAACCTACAAAGCCCAAAAGGTAGCGATTGCTAGAAAAAAATAGTGATACAAGTTGAAGCATCTAAAAATAACATGCCCATATAATAAATAAAATAGGTCTCAAATTCAAGTGCCTAGAGTAAGGCAAGGATAAACTACCATTTAATATGATCATAAGCCTTGTAAAAATAAATTTTAATAAAAATTGTTGCTTGTTAAGAGTGATAAGATCATTCAATTCCTTCCCAAATGACAATAATATTGTCTAAGATAAATCTATATTTAATGAAACCCATCTACCTAGGAGAAACAAACAAGGTAACATAGGGTGGATTTTGATAGCTAGAGCTTTAGAAATTATTTTATGATACGTTCAATAAAGTGATCAATTGTCAGTAATAAATTCATTAGGATCACTAACCTTATGTATGAACTTAACATTTCCTTTGGTAATTAAAATTCCTATGGATTTGGAATGAAATGCTTCAATATAGACCTTGTAAAGTTCATCTCTCACTCCAACCTAAAAAATATTTAGGGAACTTGTCTAGCTTGAGAGCCTTGTCATTAGCCATTATGAAAGATTTTTCTAAGTATTATTTGATAAGAATATAGTCACAAATAATCCATTAGGAATTGGAAACTTGGTAGAGGATCACATTTAGCATTATTGTATAGCAACTAGTTGATCTTGAGTATAATCTTGGGCAGGAAAAAATTCTCTTAATATCAAAAAAAATCTTGAAGAATATCAAGAAGAGCTCTTTCAAGAGTTTATTCCCTTCACACATTTGTTTGATGGATTAAGAAGAATGATGGATACACAAGGCCAAAAATGATTCCTTCAAAACTTTATCCCCAATCCTAAGCTAGTGAGGCCTATGCTTGATTTGAGCATCTATAACTTGTTTCTCTTTGTGGATTTGAGCCACATGAAGTTGAGTGGTAGAATTGAAGAGTTGTGATTCTTAAGAAATAGTGACCCGATAGAGATCACTAGTGGTGGCCTCATAAGATCAATGATGATAGTGAGCTAACTGAAACACATAAATCTAAAGGAAATAGGAAATATAGGTTTTTCCATCATTTCACTAGGATATCTATCTAGTACCATGTATAAGGCATGATTCTAAATTCTATATGAGTGGAAGAGTGGATGACTACTTTATGAGTCTATTTTCAGTCCTAGAAGAATAAAACTCCTCACAAACCCTATATAGTGGGATCTATTGTCAAGGACTAAATCTAGTTGTTGATCATTGGTTTTAGTTGTTAATTGTTAGCTAGTTTTTTGTTACCAATTACAACAAAAGTTATGTGTGATTAAATAAGAAATCCCTAGCAGATGCTTTTTAGATTGTATGCAAGAGTTCAAAAATTTTATGCAATAAAGAGAATTAGTTGATATCATGAATTGTTGAGTCAAGTAAGTAAGTATTGATAACTTCTATGGGAGAAACAACTCAAGCAAGGGCCACTTGAGGTACTGCTACTCCACTTCATTGCCTATTGGTACATTAAATGATGCATTGTTGAAATTAGTTAAGTAGTTTCCAGTTATATACATATGTAATTCATGAATTCCATTTTGTAGTTTTGGATTGGATTTTGTAGCTTGATGTTGGTTTCATACTCCAAGGGAATTAGTTATAGTTCTTTAGTAGTTGATAGTTATAGTCTTGAGTGTTAGGTACCCATAGCATAAAGTAGTAGTTTACATTTATTTCCCCTATTTTGTGAATTAGCATTTCATTTATTTTTCCACCTTTTGTAGTATTTTGGACATGTGTAATTGCCTATACTCCTTTGATATAGGATGTGTCTAGGATCCATGAATGCATATATTGTGCCAACACTATCTATAGTTTATGAGTCCTTGGTTGATCATTAAATGCAACCTCTTGTGAAAGATGAACTATTTAGTTAGGAATTCATCCTCTGAGCTATGTGTATATTTAGTAGCACCAATTTGATTAGACATTAGAGAGGCTCTCTAGTTGGCACAATTTCTCCTTGCCCCATTCATCCTAGAAATTTCGTATGGTATGGGTAGTAGTAATAGTAGTGGTCAACATGTGCTACAAAAGAAATTACACACAAGAGGCCAATAGTAGAAGACACTACACAAACAACCAATGATCAAGGAATTCTGAAGAAAAAAAGGATTATGACAGGTACAAGTCCTACTACTCATACCACTACCTTAATTTCCACCCCAAAATTTATCTCCATTTTCAAAAGGCACTCCTCTAGTTTTTAGTGTGATTGCAAAAATAATGACTAATCCTCGGCCTTAGTCTTAGATAGTCTGCCAAGATCTTGAGGCCAAATGGAAAGCACAAAGAGAGAATATGAATATGACAATAATAAACCGTATTCTTATCAATTATGATTCAATGTTGGATGTGTAATGTAGTAGAGACCCCTTGGTTATATAGCCAAGGTGAGATACAAGATGTCATAAGATTATGACAAGTGTCTTAATCATATGACATGAGACAACTTATCACACTTACCTAGGTTCACATGTGTTACAAGTCAAAAGATAGGATAACAACTAATGTCAACTAACACCTTCTAGAAAGATTCCTTCCTAGGACCTAAGTAAACTTAACATGTAAATAAGTCCCCTAGTAATGAATTAACTAGGTACAAGACTTTATTTACACCAACACCCCCCGTTAAGTGCAACTTAGGAGTAGTAGATTATTATGAAAATGACACAAATATGGGTCCTAGATACAAGGCCATGTTAGGTACCCATGTACAATTGCAAAATAAATCTCTCACAAATGGAGAAAAGGAGAAAACCCAGTGGGACAAAACTCCTCCCCAAAGGAGAGATGAAAGATACAAAAAAGGAAATGATCTCAATGATGCATGAGAAGGCCAAAACCCCATGTGAGGAAAAATACCCCCATAAGAGAGAAGTAGGAGAGAGATGAGGCAACCCCCCTCAATGTTGAGTCTCATGCAATGATGGTAGAAGCTCGACATTGAATTTTGAAGATGATCCAATTGTGCCGAAAAATGTTCCTCCCCTTAGGAAGAAGCAAAACCAAGAATGTATGTAGTATTTTAGGAAGATGGATGATGTATGATGTCTCTGAAGCATGCTCAAGTGTCTCCATGTTGATGGTGAAAGCTGACTCACTCTAAATAGGCATTCTAGGTCACACTGCTGAAGAGGACAATCCAAAATCTAGTAGAGATGAATGTAGAACATGTTCCAAAGAGAAAGATATCCCCTTTGAAGACAAAGAAGCCTCCTCTAAATGTTGTCCAAAAGTATCCATAGTCACGTCAAACTGCAAAGAATGATCATGTAGAGATTAAACAAGAGGGTCAAAGTGTTCCCTCACAACAACTGAAGAAGGATCTTTATCATCAAAGAGAAGATGAATTTCATCAATGATATCTCCCAAATCTTCAATATGAGACTCCACGAACAAGTTTTAAATACCTATCAAGAAGCCATCACAAGTAGCCAAATGTAAAAGACAATATATGTCCTATTGCACCGAATCACAAGGAACCAAAACTGTGGAATCACAAGCATCCTTAGGTACACCAATAGATGGAGGAGATAGAATGCATGACACAAGAAATGGATATGATGTGAGAACTCCTAAGTTCAGGAAGCCAAATGTCTCCTCTGAATCATGGTTCATACTTGAAATGTGATCAACATCCGAAGGAACAAATTCACCATCAGAAGCAAAATTTGCAAAGGTATACAACTGAGATGAATGATCAACCATCCCAATAGCAATGATCTCTCAACTTTCCAAGTCTCGAATGATGATTGAATTGGGTGTGAACTCCACAGTCCTCCCATCTCCACCATGTGTAATATGATATATGGAAAGAAGATTGTTCGTCAAATGAGGAACACACAAGACATCCTGAAAAGTGTTGTCCCCAAAACTAATAGAAACCTTCCCAATTACACTCATGTTTGTATTGTTTCCCATGAAGAAAGGAGACATAGCACAAGGTTGAAAAGAAGAGAATATAGATTGTGAAGATGCCATATAATGAGATGCTCTTGAATCTAGAAGCCATCTCCCTAATCCTGGACTTGAAAAAGCACAAAGAGATTTCCTTTATTTCTTGATGTCGAAGCTTGCCATTTGTCCTTAGATAGTTTTGAAGAAGAAGGAGGTGATTCAAACATTCTAGAAGGAAAATCAATTTGATTCCTTTTGAGAAGATTTTTCAACTCATCAATATCCTTCTTATAACAATAGTGTTCTTCATGTCCATCCTTCTTGCAATATGCACAAGTAGACCTCTCCTTCTTAGATGATTCCCATTTAGAAGATGATTTTTTCTTTGCTTGATTTGAATGCCGATTATTCTTTGCTTTCTTTTATTTCTTATTTGATTCTAATGCTTTCACCTGACTAACCAACAATGCCTAAGATTTAGAAGTCTTGATGAGACCCATTGAGATAAGCTTTTTTTGCTCATGTATCAACATCTCAGAAAATGATGTAAATGAAGGTGTAGTATATGCATACACCATAGTCAATTTATGAGTATAAAAGCTAGAAACAAAAGAAGCATAATCAGGACCAAGTTTTTTCATTATATTGTAAACCAATTGAATGTCCTTGTCAATTCCACATGCTTTATATTTCTCTCTTAGATCATTAACCTTAGTGATGTAGTCTTGAATGCTGTGAAAGTTCTTAGGATCAAGGCTCTTCAATTCATTATCAATTTTATAGCCTCTTACTTCATTTGTAGTACCATACAATGTTTTCAATTTGTTCCAAGCTTCATGAGAATTTTTACATGATTCAATTTGAAACAACAAATCTTGAGAAACTAGTCTACGAAGACATCTAAGAGCTTTGGTATGTTTAATTGTCCATTTTATTTTTTTATCTGCATCTATAGGTTCAAGTACCTTATTTTCAACATATAGAGAGTGAAATTCAATCATTAGAGTACTTCATGCATTTTGATGCCATGTTGAATAATTATATGATGTGAGCAAAGGAACCTTAGAATGATCCATGAAAACGAGAGAGAACAAGCAAACAAATCAAAAGAATGCACCAAAAGACCCCCCCCCCCCCAAATCACTAAATCAGGAAACCCCACAAGAAATATCTGATTTGGCACTTTATATTTAGTGTGTTTACAGTTGCTAGATGCCAAAAATAATAAGCTAGACTTGATCTTAGTGCTTACAAATGCCAAAATAGGCCACAAAATCAAGTACAATTTTTGGTACAAAATGAGATCAATCTAATCATACCACTAAAAATTGCACAAAAAATTGTGCACTTGTAAAACAAATTGCACCCAAAAATGTTACTGTAGGAGCAAGATATGAGCTCCTGAAGTTCCCAAAATGAGGATGAAGCAACAACACCTATGAGAATATGCAATTTCTAGAAAGAAAAGGCACCAAAACCAAAAACTGATTGCACCACTATGAAGAGCACACAAAATTATCCCAAATAAAAAAAATTGCTCGAAAAAAAGAGTCAAAATGAGCAAGTTATGAAGCTTCAAAGTTAGACTGCAAAATTGAAAATTCAATTTGTGAGGGGGGAATTTTTTTTTTAGAAAATGTTGACATTAGCAGCACACAAGCATAATTTTGATGATTACCCACTTGTCACACGTTGTGTTGGATTAAGTTTGACGTCTATTTGGCTATCACGCTGGAAATTTGCTTTGATGCTAGAATATTCTGATATTGTCAGTATATTCCCTTGCTTTATAATTGCCGATGAATCTTTGGGAAACCAAAAAATATTCTTGGATGAAATATTTTTCAAATTTTGTGGCTGGTTTTAAATTATCCTCCCGAGTTTAATAAGAAAACTGTCGGATTTTTTAAAAATTCTGCCTAATTGAATTTTTGACGTCGGTTAATAAAGTGCTTGCCAAAATTTCTTTTATATTATCAAATTTTTGACCGGTAGGCAGAGTATGGGGCTGCGGTGGTGGGGCCTCTTGCCCTTGCCATACGGAAGGTTGCAGGGAGATCATGGGTATGTGGTACAATATACCTCTATAGGCTATGTACCAGCTATGAGTACCTCCACAAAAATATTTTGATTTGATTTTTTTCTGATTTTGTTTTAAATCAAAACTTTCTGAATAATAATAATTGAATGAAAATATAATTTTTTATAAAAAAATTTCCAGCGATAAAATGCTTTTTTTTTTCAAAAAATTCATACCGTAGTCAATGATGACTTGGGGGGCCATATGATTCCCTGGTCAATTTTTTTTGCTTCAGCAGACAACAGCTCCAAATTCAACAAATTGGCAGTCAATCTTAGGGTTTTTGGTCCTTCTAGATGCGATGGAAGGATTGGATTTGACCCAAAATGCTCCAAAATTGCAGCTACCTTCTGGATCTGGCAACCACTCTTTAGCTTCAAACCCTCATAAATTTGGCCTCATATGTCTGATTTGGATGAAACAAAATGAAAAACTGACTATATCGAATCCTTTGAATTTGATGGTGAGCTCAGATTTGTGCCAACAAGCTCTGATTTTAACCTATAATAAAGATCCAAAAAGAGGAACCTCCCAAATCTGATATTTCTTTCAATATTTTCTGATTCTCCAAATCATCATACGATGCAAGAGAAGAGCATACTCAACTTTTCAAGATTCACCAACTCTCTTCAGAAAAAGACTATCCAATGGCACCCAACCCGCTCTGATACCATGTTAGAATTGGCTATGGAGATAGCTTGCCAAGATATTGAGGCCAAATGGAAAGCGCAAAGAGAGAATATGAATATGACAAGAATAAATTGTATTCTTATCAAATTATGATTCAATGTTGGATGTGTAATGTAGTAGAGAACCATTGGTTATATAGCCAAGGTGAGATACATGATGTCATAGGATTATGAGAAGTGTCTTAATCATATGACACGAGACAACTTATCACACTTACCGAGGTTCACATGTGTTACAAGTCAAAAGATAAGATAACAACTAATGACAACTAACACCTTCTAGAAAGATTCCTTCCTAGGACCTAAGTAAACTTAACATGTAAATAAGTCCCCTATTAATGAATTAACTAGGTACAAGACTTTATTTACACCAACAAATTTCCACCCCAAAAGAGTTATTTCCATTTTCAAAAGGTACTCCTCTAGTTTTTAGTGTGGTTGCATAAATAATGACTAATCCTTAGCCTCAGTCTCAGATAATTAGAAATATTTCCATCACTGCAAGTGTAAGTACTCCTTCACCATTCAAGCATTTGATTATGTTTGCAGCCCCAAGTTTTTATTACAATGTTGAGTTTAGAAATAAATAAACAATGTATAAAAATAAAGGTCCAACCAAATGATAGAGAGTACATCTACTGTAACTTTAGAGCCTACAACAACTAGGGTATTACCTGCATTTGACCTAAATGCAAAAAACATGGAGTGCATGTTTGTTGTTCCCAAAGTTCAAAATAAACTAGAGAATTAGATGCATCACTCTGAATTTGAGGTGAGCAGTATTCAAATAATTTTTTCTCAATTTGAATTTTTTGACAAAATTAATGTATCAAAAAAGAACAATGAAGTGGTGTACACGTAATTGCTAAAGCAAGAGAGAAAAAATAGGTTGTATATTCAAATAGAAAAGTTACAAGATGACCTTGCAAATGAGAAAGCAAAGAGGAAAGCAACAAATAACAAGAGCAATGTATTAGAAAAAAAGTATACCTCTACATCTACAATAAATGAGGATGAAAAAACAAAGGTGGAACTTATATTGAATGAACTAAAGCAAAGGTTAGATGAGAGCATCAAGAAATATGATGATAAAAATACAATTCAGCAAAATTAAAACAAAACCCGGTGAAGGCCAATGACTCAAAAAAAAAGTCAATCTGGAAGAACAAAAAAAGACAAAACATTGGGATTTTTTTAAGAGGAAAATAGAAAAACCAATGAAAAATTGGGGGCACAATTGAGGGAAGACTAAAATTAAATAGTCTTGTTATAATAAGTTAATTGCATTTTGTAGAGAAAAGTTGAGGGATATGAAACAAAAGATTTGGGAGGAAATAATGCAGAGGATTGATCATTTGTATGAATTATTTCAATTGATCGATTCTTTGACAATACATAATAGGAAGCTCAAAAAATACATAGTTGACAATAGAAGTGTGTTTTTAAGAGAGAAAATTGTAAATCAAATTTTGCAAATAATCTACAAAGCTAGTGACAATGAATTGAAATCCAAAGGAATTCACAACTGGATTGATACCTCAATAAAGGAATCATCTATCATTCTAAAGTGTTTGAGACTATGTGAAACAAAGGAATTTTTGGATCATGCTGCAAAAAAAGATGAATAAGTTGGATAAAAAGGTAGAGAACTTGATTGAGCTTAGTTTTCCCTAAGCTTTTGACACAAAAAAACAATTCATTGGAAAAGGATTCTTTCAAGTAGACGATGGAGGATACAAGGAAGATTGATTTGGACCCTTGGTTTCCTGAGAACCAAAATGAGGTGAACTATTTGGATTACATCAAACTATTGATAACATTGAATGCAACTTTGATTGAAATATCCAAGTAAAGTTCAAATTTAATTATGAATTGTTAACAAAATTTCAAGTTAGATACTATTAGTTAGAACAAATTGCACTTCTATCAAATGAATAGTGGATCCAGCTACAAAAGCTAATAGAATGATTTGATAATACAAGTTTCCAACTCAAATTTGTATAGAGTTGTTTTGGAGCAAGATTTTGCATTGCCTCAATATATTCCTTCATTTGAATTTATCAATACAAAACTCAAATTCATTAATGTGTTCAAATTATATGTATTATTTATTTGCTTAATTCAAAAAAAGCTTTGGTTTCTATTTGCAGTGTTTTTATCCTATCTAGAATGCAATAAATAAACTCAAGCAAAGGATAAAAAACCAAATACAACACTCTATATTGGGCTAAAGATGAAACTCAAACTTAAAAATGAAAATAAAATCAATTTTACCTTGTTTGAGCTTGATGGAGTTGTTTTTCCCTTGTTGATGGTAGATTTGTGTGCTTTATATTGATTCTGACAACATAATGACTTGTTCTAGCTTGATTTGGTCACAAAATGGATGCAAGATGGTTATGGTTGCAAGGATTTTGGCTATGGATATTGAAAGATTGGGATGAATGTGATAGATTGTGGTTGCATATGGTTAGAATGCAAAAAAATGGCTAAGTGTTAGTCATTTAGCAAGGGAGATTGGAATGGATGGTGGAGATTGACATGAGGAACTAGGTCAAGGGTTGAGATCAAGAGTTGACCAAAGGAATTAAAAATTCCTTTTTAATGTGCATGGAAAGGATAAAAGGAGTTTAATATTCGTTAGGAAAGAGAAAAGGAATTTAATATTCCTTGGGGATGAGAGAGGAATTAAAAATTCCTCAAAAGGACCTTGGGAAGACAAAAAGGAATTAAAAATTCCTTGGGGAATGGGAGAGTTGACCAAGGGGTTGATTAGGCTAGTTGATGAAGGATTAGAGGAAGGTTAGGTGGCTATTGAGGATTAGGAGCCAACTTGCAAAAGTTGGAGGATGTGACACATCCTAATCATGGATTAGGAATGTGCACATCCCTAATGATGGAATTATGAGGTGGATTAGGATTAGGTGTAGATTATGGGGGATGGGAGATAAAGGGAATTAAATAAATGGATTGTTTATTTAATTCCTTGGAGGAAAGGAATAAAGGGTAAATTATTTAATTATTTAACTAAATACCTTAGGGATTTAGAGGAATTTAGGGGTATTAATTAAATAATAGAAATATTACTTAATTAATGTAGATAAGAGGATATCTAGATGAAAAAGGATAAATTTGACCAAACGTAAGTGGCCAAATTTAGGTGTCTACATTTTTCCCCTTTTTGAGATGGTTTTACGAGGTAGCATCATTTCAAAGAAGATTAAAAGATAGCACCAGGAAGAAGATGGTTAGAATGTGAAAGATGACCCAGTCATTCAAAGGAGTGACTAGGAAGAAAGATGATGGGAGTGAAGATGAAGATTAGGGATTGAGGATGCCCCCTCAAGAGGACATGCAGGTTCAAGAGAACACGAGTGTGCTCTCAAAATGGATGAGATGATGCAAGGGTAGATGGGGAAGATGATGCAAAGTGATGGATAAGAGAAAAGGATAAGCGATAGGAGATTGGGAAGAGAAGATGAGAAGAGAGAAAGCACAAATGGATTCAAGGAAAAATATGATGTTTCCCCAGTCAAGCTGCAAGCCAAGATTGATTGATGATGGATGGAGAGTTGTTGATGAGGGAACAATATATCCTAAGACAACACAAGGATTGGGAAGGATGCATCCCGATGATGATGGTAGGAGTGTTGTTGATGAGGGAACAATATACCCTAGAAAAAAACAAGGATAGGGAAGGATACATCCTGATGATGATGATGAGAGTGTTGTTGATGAGGGAATGGTACATCCAAAAACAACACAAAAGGATAGGGAAGGATATATCCTAATGATGATGATGAGAGTGTTGTTGATGAGGGAAGGATACATCCCAAAACAACACAAAAGGATAGGGAAGGATATATCCCGATGATGATGAGAGTGTTGTTGATGAGGGGAGGATATACCCTAGAACAACACAAGGATAGGGAAGGATACATCCTAATGGTGATGAAGATCATGATAATTGGATCAAGGCTTGCAACAAAGCTGGGAACAAGACCAAGGATGTGATTAGATAATTTGTGCTGCTAGATTGAATGGATTAGGATTGGATTGAGATGTGAGATTATGAAAATTAATGAAAATAATGGAGGAAAAGATGCTTAGAATAACAAATCTATATTATCCTAAGAATATTGAAAGTTGATGAAATGATGAGGATGCAGATAATGGAGGGAGGAAAACAGATAGGATAGATAGATGAGGAGAGTGATGAAGGATGAATGGATTAGAAAGATGGAGGGTGAGGGGATGGGGGGATGTTGATAAAGGGAAATGATAGATGAGAGGATGGGAGAGGGGGGATATGAAAATGGAGTGATCAAATCAAACAATTTAATTGTTATGCATTATGCTGCCATGTAATGAGCACTAAATTTTATATAGCATGAGATACTATACACCAGGGTATGAGGAACCAAGGTTACTTCGTATCACATGCATGGAACTGACACAACAAACAAAAGGTTAGTCCAACATCCCAAAGTCATGGGGGATTTGTTAGGGCCAATGTTGGAAAACCAAAAACACAAAGGATGCTCCAATGTAACACAAGATTGCAAGGATCTTGATGGGTACTACGCGGGACAACCAAGAAGGCAATATCACATAGAAAAGTCAAGATACGCCCCTATGTTTACTCATCAAAGCGCACCATGATATGATGAATCATGGTGACCCCAACGAGGTATAATAGGAAGCTAAAATGATAAACAAAAATGCCAAAAGCATCAAAAGATCACAATAAATTTCAAATGTCCTTTGCCATAGGATCAAAAGGGTGGATGGGATTGATGCGGTCTGATTAGGAAGGATTCATCCTGTTAAGACCAAAGATGGAGGATAGATTAGATGACTGACATGACTCAAGATACTCAAAACCAATTGGACCTCATGGTGCTAATGAATTTTGTTTGTTAGAAACCAACTGGATGGGGACAACTTGACGACATGACACGAGACCATGACACACCCTAAAGAACTAGGGGCTCAGGGGCTGATCAAAGATTAGCCTTGACTATGTGAAAGTACAGAGCCCTCGTAGTTCGATAAAATATTGATGACTAACCATGGATAAAAGTGGAAAGGGGGATAATGGGGACTCTAATGGATGATAGAGACTAGCACAATAGAACATAAAAAATCCTCTGGGGTTGATCAAATGATTATCCTTGCCTACGTGAAAGTGCAGAGGCAACGTAGGTTGACAAAAAGACCAACAATAGAAAATGGATAAGGGATGATGATATGACCATGATAAGTAGATACAATGATGGAGTCAATATGATGAGACAATATAGAAATGGTGGATAGGATGGTCGTGGTCACATGTAGCTCAGGAATGGGATAGTTATCTAAATCATCAGAAGATGAATTGGGAGGATGATATGATGGATAGATGAGTGATGGAAAGTGATAGGAGATTGGAAAGATGCGTGAAAGAGGTGGGAGTGATGATAGTGAGAGGGATGGCATAGGGTTGCATGGGGGAAGCCTATAACTATATACCAATGACAAGGGATTATTAAGTGGAATGAGGATAGGGATGAATGGATAGGGAGATAAGGGTGGGGATGGAAGGGATGATATGATGGGTGGAGAGGAAGATAAGGATGGGAAGATGAAAGGGATTGTTTGGATGGGTAGGACGACAAGGATGGGGATATGGAAGGGGTTGTTAGGATGGATGAATGATGTATCCAAGGACTATTTCACAAAGGAAGTAGATGGAACCACTCTAGATATGTCATGTGTGATGAGGCAGGAAGGACAAAAGACAAGTGGATGGGAAGATAAAGGAGATAAATGGAGGATATGATGGGTGGATGAGGGAGGAAGATTGATGTAGATAAGATACATGGATAAGGAAGGTAAATGGATGGTAGCGTGATGGGTGGACAAGGAATACGATAGTGTATGGATGAAGGGAATGTATGCCAAGAGGTTTCCAAAGCATGTATATATATGTTTTCCCCTATCTTTATCAGGGTCAATAGGAGGATGGAGGGATTGGGATAAATGGAATATGACAAGTAGGATGTGCATGATAGGTTGGATGGAGGAGATGGAGGATTGTTTACTGAAAATGAAGTTACCCCCAAGTGTGGAGAGAAAAGGGATGGGGATTTACACATGATGCCCATTTTCCAGGTTTTCATCATGATACTTATCCAAGGTGTTTGTTTGCCAAGTTTTCACCATTGGATGAATTATTTCTCTTTACTTTTTTTTTTGACTTTTGAATTTTTGGATAGAATGTGGATGGAGATGTATAAGGATAGGGATGAAGATAAGTGGATTTAGAAGACATGTGATAAAGGGGATATATGGAATCAAGCATCAAGTTCCATATGAGGTAATAAGAGCCCATGTGTGAAGTGACTATTGGATGTTGGTACAACCTTATTAGGATGGATGGATTATGCAGGGGAGCGGAGTAATGGGAATTGATGGGGGAGATATGTGGGATAATGGATGGGATGTTGGAAAGTGTATGGATGGAATGATGGAGTAGATGTGTGATGGGGAAATGTTTTTAGTACCAACATTGACACATATGGCAGGGGATGTGGAATGTTAGGGGGATTAATAGATGGAGAATGTGGAGATAATGGAGGATTTGGGATAGTGAATTTTGGGATGTAAGGACCCAAAATAGATTTAGGAGATGGAGGATGTGTATGATTAGCTTTTGGATTAGAAACTTTGGATGTTGTTATGGGTTTTTCATTTCTATTCATTGCATCTTTTTTCTTTGGGATCCACATACTTTTGATTTTCGCTTTGTTGGACTTGTGTAGTCTTTGTGGTTGATTACACTTTTGGATGGGATTCTTCTTTTCTTCATTATTTCCTTTAGAGGGGACATGGAGACCTATAGATTCATGTGGATGTTTGGATTTATGCATTTTTACTTTGGCCTCCAAACTGCTTCCAATAGAAATAGGATAGGTGTGAGGAGATGGATGATGTGGAGAGGATATGAATGGAATGATAGAGGTAGGATTTTTGGGATGATGTGTGGATGGGGGAAGTGTAGTTATTTTCCTTTGTTGATCCTAATTAGGGAAGATGAAAGTGTGATTTTTATGATGGATGATAGGAAGAGGTGATTGGTAGATGAAGGAATGAGGAAGATGAGATGGAGGAGGTGATTTTGGGATGTAAGGTCCTAAAATGGACTCAGTATGTGGAGGATGTGTGATGGCGGATGAAGGGACATAGGGACCCAAAATGGATTTGGAGGATTTGGAGGAATATGGATGCTTATTTTCAAGTGATATGATGGAGGAGGAGGGATGGTGACAGATGGTGTGGTGGAGTGATGAGAAAAGCCTATTGTTCTTTTGGAAGAGGCTCGCTTAGGATGTATGGAGGTTGTACTGACATTTTTGGATTGTGAGTCTTGAGATATATATCCAAGACCTTGTGCAAGTGGATTTTCTTTGACATGGATGGGCTCCAATATACCTTGCTCATGAAGGCCTAAAACTTTTCCTTGATAGTTCATGATCTTGAGCATTCGATCTATACTAGGATGCTTGTTATTTTGGAAACATTATGCGAGTCCATTATTATGTGGGGGAGGATGGGTGGTGCATATGCTTTGTTCTTCTTCTGCAAGGAAACCACCATGGATGAATGTAAGGGTAACAAGGGGATATAAAAGTCACGTTGGGATGGTATGGTTAGGTGATGATGATCATGAGATGGAGATGGTGGGATGGTAGCATCTTGAGTGGGAGGAGTGACTGATAAGGGATCAGGTAGTATGGTAGGATCTTAATTTGTAAAGGGATCATGGGATGGAGTGGATGAGCTAGTATGATCTTGAGATGAAGTGGATGGGATAGTAGGATCTGGATGTGGAGTGGATGAGATGGTAGGATCTTGATGTGGAGAAGGGGATGTGTTGGTATGATTTGGATCAAGCTCTTGGAAAGTTTCAATGGGTGTAGATGGTGTGGTGGAAGAGGAATGTTGGATGGACTCCTCAAATAGGGGGGATGAAAAGATGAAGGATTCATGTAGCTCAAGGGAGTGGATTTTGGTGATACTAGGACTAGGGGGAGTGGATTGGATTTGGTTGTCTTCGATGGTGTCAGTGGGTTCAATGGATTGGATGATTTCAATGGTTTGGGCATTGTTAGTAGTAGGATGTGAGTGATAGGTGTGGGATGGAGAAGGGCCTCATCACTAGTGATTTTGGGATGTAAGGTCCTAAAATGGACTCAATATGTGGAGGATGTGTGATGGAGAATGAATGAAGGATAAATTTGGAGATGGATACGAAGACAAAAAATGATTGGATTATGATTTTGGCCTCAGGAAGATAGAGGCTAGTCATGACAAGAAGGATGGAATCTTTGGATTTTGGATGTGGAGCAGATTAGCCTAAGAATAGAGCATAATCGCCTCTATAGGTAGCAGAAACACCTATCTAGGGGGCAATGGAATCGCCCCTGTGAGTAGCAGGATTGCCTATTGATGAAGATAGGATCACCTACGAAGACTGATTGTATAGAGAGGTGTGTAGGATCACCCAAGAAAGAAGAAAAATTGCCTATCCAAGAAGGACTCATTACAGACGCAAGATGACATAATCACCTATCTAGGGAATGGGAGGATGCAGATGATACAAAAAAGAAATGGAATCGTCCCTACAGATGACAGGTTCGCCTATGCTAGGAGATGTATGGATGGATAACAAGGAGACGCAGACACAGACTCGCCTATGGAGATGACAAGATTTCCTCTTTAGGGAACAAGTGAACAAGGATGACATGAACTTGACACGAACTCGCCTAGGGACAGGGTATGATCACCTATTTAGGGAATAGGCAGACGTGGATGATTCAGATCATACACAGGATCGCCCCTCTAGTTAAAAGGTCCACCCAAGGAGGTGACAGGATCGCCTGTTCTAAGGGAACAAGCGAACTCAAAGGGTATGGATGGGACACAAAATCGCCTATGGGATGGACCAAATCGCCTATCTAGGGAATAGGTGGATGTCGGGTCACCTAACTATGGGACCCATAGGAAAATTTTCCTTTGAAAAGGACAAGTTCGCCTAAAGGGTGACCTAGATTGGACCAAGACAAAAAATTGCCCTTTTACAGGGAAGGATCACTTATCCACAATGAAAATTTGCCTCTATGAGAAGAAAATTCACCACTATAGGTAGGGGCAGATTGTGGAAAAGGATAGAAAACACAACAAACAACAGAAAAAAAGGCTGGATTGACTTAGACTAATAATAAGCACTGGTATCGCACAAAGAAGACACCAGGTAATACAAATCCTAGAATTAGTGTTAAGGGTTTACAAACTTGATGTAGGCCCACCACCTTGAGTGGACAACCCAAGTTTAATACTCTGTGATACCAGGGTGGTTCTCTAGATCACCCTTTCTCGTGAAGGTGAATAGCTAGCTATTTAGTGACACAGGGTCATCAATAGATGCCATGGGTTCACCTTCACACTCTCTCTCGGAGACTATCATAGTCCACCACTAGGATTTCTATCTCAACCCAAGGGATTACATGATGAGTAACTTCGGCGTATGGTGCGCATCCCCTACACTACTCCAAGTTGTGACTAAAATACGGGTCTCTATCTAGGCTATATAGGCTATTTCGTGCATCCTCGATATACGCTAGGTATGTGAGGCATAACCATGAACACCAGCCCATCACAAGCATGGATCAAGAGCCCCAACGAGGTACTAGAAGCTCGAACCAACCCTGCACGTCTTATCCAGGTATCACCCTAGCTTCGATGCTTCACTAGACACAACATGATTGGATTGGGGTACAACTTTAACTCTCCCCCTTTTATATATCCCTCTAGTAAAATGTGGTTGGGATCATCCACCGGGTGATGAAATCCCAAGCAGTTCCCACTAAGGGAAGGAAATACTAGATGCTTCGGCTAGTCCCTAGGCTCGCACGTAGCATAAGGGGAGAGCTTATACACACTAGCACTTCTTGGGTAGATTGGACTGGACTAGAACAAGTTGCGATTTCTCGTCACCTAGGATCACCGAAAGGTGCAAGGGGAGTGGCTACGTCAACAACCCGCTCCCAAACATAACAAATAGATTAATTGACCCTTTAATTAAGTCTACATGTGCCTAGCTAGTATGAAAAAGACACACACACACAATCTAATCTAGGGGTCTTCGACTGATCATCTTGCAAAAGATAAATTAGTAGTTTTAATGCTCTGATCTTGGACAAGCAAGGACAAGTTGCACAAAAAGATGATTAGATGCAAAGATAAATGATGAAAAATGGATGATTGTTAGCCTAGGGGGGTGGAACACCCAACCTAATGAAAAGGGGGGTGCGGGGGGACGGTTTGATCCCCCGTGGAAGGGGTCTGAGGATGAAGCCCCAAAAGATTTTTTTTTGAAAAGGAAAGTATAAAGCGCTACAAAATTTTATTTGAAAACTAGGATTTTTATACCTTTTGTGGATCACACAGATTTTACCTGTATGTGGCAGATTCACCCAAGAAGGTTGTAGGTTTTCCCCTTTGAATGTAGGTTCACCTCTATGAGTAGGAGAAAATTCGCCCCTATAGCTACCAAAGTCATCCGTTCAAGTCACAGGTTCACCCAAATGCAAGATTTCCTATCTAGGAAGAGACAAATGTATGTTCGCCTGTCTAGTGAGAAGGTTCACTTGTCTGGAAAGAGGTGGGAGAAAAATCGCTCGTGTAGAGGAGGGGAGAGCGCAATCGCCCTTTAAGGGAGTAGATTCACCCTTGAAAGTCAGGTCCAAGATGGTTGAGAGTAGGATCACCTTTTCTTTTGATGGGCGAGTGCACACTCACTTGTTCAACAAGAAGATTCACCCCTGGAAGTGTTTGTCTAGATCAATAGTCACAATTTCACCCCTTTGGAGGAAAGGCGTATACGCGTTTGCCTGTGTCAATGCAGATTTGACCCTGTGTTAGGCAGATTCGCTTGTCAGGGGTGAATTTACCTCTACGAGTGAAATTTGAACCTACAAAATGTGAAACAACAGAAAAACGTGAAAGTAGACCCATGACGTGGGTCCCACCAGGAATGCCAGAAATGTGTGCAGTGTTTTTACCCCATCTATAATGCAAGAAATAAATTCAAGGAAGGGATAAAAAACCAAAGACAACACTCAAAATCAATTTTACCTTGTTTGAGCTTGATGGAGTTATTTTTCCCTTGTTGATGGTAGATTTTTGTGCTCTATATTGATTTTGGCAGCATAATAGCTTGTTGTAGCTTAATTTGGTCACAAAATGGATGCAAGATGGTTATGGTTGCAAGGATTTTGAACAATTGGGATGAATGTGATAGATTATGGTTGCATATGGTTAGAATGAAAAAAAATGGCTAAGTGTTAGTCATTTAGCAAGGGAGATTGGAATGGATAGTGGAGATTGACAGGAGGAAGTAGATCAAGGGTTGAGATCAAGAGTTGACCAAAGGAATTGAAAATTCCTTTTTAATGTACATGGAAAGGATAAAAGGAATTTAATAATTATTAGGAAAGAGAAAAGGAATTTAATATTCCTTGGGGGATGAGAGAGGAATTAAAAATTCCTCAAAAAGACCTTGGGAAGATGATAA
The DNA here is from genome assembly GCA_007258455.2 of Sequoia sempervirens. Lineage (NCBI taxonomy): Eukaryota > Viridiplantae > Streptophyta > Pinopsida > Cupressales > Cupressaceae > Sequoia > Sequoia sempervirens. The sequence goes on from VDFB02072274.1 coordinate 118,567,730, forward strand.
AGAATTAAAAATTCCTTGGGGGATGGGAGAGTTGACCAAGGGGTTGATTAGGCTAGTTGATGAAGGATTAGAGGAAGGTTAGGTGGCTAATGAGGATTAAGAGCCAACTTTCAAAAGTTGGAGGATGTGACACTTCCTAATCATGGATTAGGAATGTGCACATCCCTAATGATGGGATTATGAGGTGGATTATGATTAGTGTAGATTATGGGGGATGGGAGATAAAGGGAATTAAATAAATGGATTATTTATTTAATTCCTTGGAGGAAAGAAATAAAGGGTAAAGTATTTAATTATTTAACTAAATACCTTAGGGATTTAGAGGACTTTAGGGGTATTAATTAAATAATAACAATATTACTTAATTAATGTAGATAAGAGGATATCTAGATAAGAGGATATCTAGATGAAAAAGGATAAATTTGACCAAATGTAAGTGGCCAAATTTAGGTGTCTGCAGTTTCTACTACTAGATACATATTAAATGATTGCTAATGTTGTATATGATACTATTGTTATTAAGTATTGAGTTGAATCATTGAGTAAATGTAAAACTTATTAGTATGAGACAATAAAAATATGAAATTATTAATAATATGTTAATTAATAAATGGACATTAAATTTTTAATAACTAATTAACCAATTTGAAAACAATGTTTAAAATTTAGATTCTACATTGGAATAGTGTAAAATAGTAGTACATTAATTTATTCAATCTGATTCATGGAATACAATATATAAAATATCATCAACAATATTTTGGAATATGATTCATGAAATGTAGGATAAAGACCTAGAAACTACTAAATCCCTTGCATTTTCCAATTCACCTCTCGTTCCTCACTATGACAATGAGATCAACAGTCATCTTGAGTTTTCAAGTCTGGTGTTCCTTTTATTTTCCTTGCATAGATCCACTTAACTGCATCTCAAGTTCAACATTCATTGTGTCATTATCATTTGTGACACTCTCACTAATGTTTGAAGTGTTGCACAACCCTCTTATTTCACATATGGACTTCCAAATTGTGAGTTCCCTTTCAAAAGGAAAGCTTCAAATATCATACCTAGTTGTATACATCCTTAAGAAATTTTCTAAATTCTTATCTATTTTGTTTCTTATCTTTTATTTTAAAAATATCAATGCACTTAAAACTCTCTCATCCTCCATCGACCCCAATATCATGGTTGACATAAATCAACAAGTTTGAAATATTCTGATAATGAATCACACAATATTTCACTCCGACCTAAGGTTGCCTAAACCCTTTTTATTGATCCTTCTTGCATGAGATTCTCCATGAAGTCAAATAGTTCAATGATAGTTGTCACAAAATGACCAAATTGGTTTCTATTCTTAGTTGCATTTATAATTCCTTCTATTTTCTATCCATTGTATTATGAACTTTTCAAAAAATGTTCGACCAAGGTAGTTATGTTCTTATGAAAATAGTTTGGTTTACTATGGGCTTGGACCCAAAATTGAGGATACAAAATAAACACGGCTTCAAGTAATTCACCTCAAGGGAATCATTCTATAATCTCTGAGGAAATAGATCTTGCAATAGATTTTAAATTAGTACTTGTAGATTTAACAATGCCGTTAAAATATTCCTTTGTAACTGAATATTCTTTGGTAGAGCTCTTGATCTTTGTACAATAATGCATTGGTATCTCACATTCACATAGAAAGACACATAACTCCTCGTTTGCATTAAATTGATTTTTTTTTTATAAGGATTGTTCAAATATGTAACTAACTATCAACTTATAAATTTTGGACTTCCAAATGGATAATCTAACAAATATATATTATCAAGGGTATTGCATGCCATTTTACATAGTTATATATTCATAAATATACATAGTCCTTTTTTGGTCTTTTTCACAAGATTATTAATTTCATCCAACATGGGGAGAAGAACAAATAAAATTAAGAGTGTCTCTATATCACTTAACCTATGGAAGAGGTCAGAAGCTTTGTCTACTATGTGACAATGTTCATACATTACTCCAATCAAGGATTGCTATTTTGAGAAAACTCATTGCTTTGGTGCATATCAGGAGATCCATTTGGTGTCAACATCCTGAAGAAGCTTGTTTCTTGTTTTTACTCCCTCAACAAAATTTTGAAATTCCACAATTTTTTTGGGACTTCTGTAGAAGTATGAGTAGATCTCATAGACTAGATTTTTAACTTTTGATATTGAAGGAAATTCTCTTACAATTTTAAATGTTAAATTCATTTTGTGGGCATGTAGTGAATGTAATTCATGTATGGTGAACAAGTAGTTTGTAACTTTACGCAAAGATTATTCCTACGACCTTGCATTAATGAAGCTTCATCAGATCCTACACACACCAACATTTTGGCAATTGTGAAGTCATCCATACCTCCAATTTCATTCAAAGATTTCTCAACTAGTTCAAATAGATTTTGCGATGTAAAAATCTCATTAATTTTATGAACACAAAATAGATGAGGTTGGTGGATATGTTTATGTATAGTATACACATGTATACATACCACAAAAGTACTATCTACTACAACAACTTCATCTAAATATAATGCAATGAACGTTGACTCTTTTATTTTTTCTTGTAAATCTTATTTTTCCACCTCAACAAGACAACTTTCCCATTCCCATCCAGAGTTTATTGACCAATGTGTGCTAGGAAAGCTAGGAGCACCCAAAAAAGATAATAAATTATTATATTTTGTGTAGTCTATCATAGGATGCCATCTAGACAAAATATGAAAAATAATACTCAACTAAATAGTTTTTTTCCAGTCATGCTCCTACCATTATCTTTCAAAATTGAGCTTCAAGTGAACCTCCACATTCAACAAGTGTCGCCATTCTTTGAATATTCTCATAACATTCCATTGCATGCTTAACATGAAGACATTCTTCCTTTGATTTCCATCTTACTATTGATTTTTCCTTTTTGTCTATAATCTTTTTGCATAAATTTACCGATATACTTTTCTATAGTGTCAAATTTTAGCTACAACTTTTTATCCCTTTTATATTTCCAACTACAAATCTTACACTTGCATTTTGTTGGAGGTTCATCTTTGTTTGAATTATCCATTGGTTCAATGAATGAGTACTTTGACACCTAATCAATATGAAATGCCTTGTTATATCCCACTTGTGCCCTATTTTTTATTTGGATTTTCTTTTCCTCTTCCTTGTAACAACATCATCTACGACACTAACATTGTCATCTAGGTCAATTAACTCATTTCAACTACCTTGGGTATTCCTTGGAACATCTTCTATGAAATTGTCATCCTCATTGGACTCAATTAATTCATTCCAATCTTCCTTTTAGGTATTTCCTTCTTCATTAATATTTGGTGCAAGAGTTGATAATGTAGTTCCATCTTGATCTAATGGACTTGAAACATTACCAAATTATGAATTTATGGCAACTCTATGTTTTTGGTGTTTTGATGGCCTCCCTTCACCACCTTTAGGATTCTTATTCTTATTCCTGCTTGACATCTCTCATGAAATAAAAGTTGTCAAAAAAAATTCTTCTTGTTTAAGGAACCATAGAATATAGATCACTAGGTCCTAAATGCATGCCATTCCCTACTCATTATCATCTTTAAGATTGAAGAAAGAATGGGAAAGAGATAAATAATCTTATATCACTATGAATAAATGATCACTTACCTTTATGTTTTCATTGATTCTTGACTCACTATTCACTAATGTAGTAATGCATGTAGTTGTAAGTTTGTAACTTACCTATGATCAAGGTTTCAAATCAAGAGCTCACAAGTTTAGAACTGAACAAAATGTGTAAAAATAAATCAAAGTTTTGATTGTATTAATATCAATCCATATTTGGTGAATTTCATAGGATTTTTAAATGGTATAGTTAAAATTTGACAAATCTCGCGTGATTATACAATGATACATTCAAATATTAGGCAAACCAGACCTCGATAGAACACATACACTGTAATTTTCAAGGTGATTATGGGCCTAAAGTTAGTGTTTGGCGAAATGAGTCATCATACATAATTATTTCTTAATGTAATTGGCAAAATGTTTCCTCAAATATAATTATTTTTAAATGTTAGTAGTGAAATGGATCCTCATACACAATTATTTTTAAATTTTATTGGTGAAATGGGTCCTCACACGTAATGAAAATTTAATGCTATTAGTGAAACATTTCCTAATACATAATGTTATTTTAATAGTATTGGAAAATATATGACGATTCAATACATGCTTCTAAGATTCCAAGAAAAAATATTAATCAGACCATTGGAATCACATAGTTTGTTATGGTGAAATTATTAATTAAATATGAATCATAAAATAAATTGATGGCAGATTGAAATGCATTGGATTGATGATTCATAAAATCCAGGTGAGTTGGCCACCCTGTTTATTGCAATGCATTTTCTAATTTCGAATTGGACGATATGAACTATTCGCCAATTGGCAAAGATTCACCACTAAAAAAATCCTTGCTTAACATATGCTAAACCTAGATCATGTCATACACATGGATATTCTAAACATATAAGTGTTACATTCTAGCATATAAATTTTATAATTTGTAGACATATGGGGATAAACATTAAGCATACTCATGAGCACACAAGTCCCTCACTTGATAAGATGATTAATAGGAAAATAGATCATGCAGGTCAATCAATTAGTCTTGGGTACCATAGATAATATGTTGACACTAATGGCTTTGAACATGTTTTGTATTGTTTATGTTACTCCTTTCTTAATATCTATATCATTTCTATTTTGGAATTATCTTTGTGCTGCATATGTTTTAATTCCCCTTACCTATTCTTCCATTTAACTTGTGTCTCCTTTCTTTTTTGGTTTTTTATTATAACTTGTTTGTTGTTCTTTTCACACTTATTTCATATTCTATATTTATTTTTGAGTTTATCATTCCCACTTGGGGAGTCATTGTGGCTTCTATTTTCCTTTCTTGACATATTTAATCCTATTCTTGCTGCATCCTCTTCATTCCTATGCTTTATTTTCCTTTAATTTATCTTTTATTTTCCACTTGGTTTGATCTTTTAACTAGTATTTTTCTACTTTACCTCCTACATCCTTATTCTTATTTACCTCCTTTGTTATTCATAAGTTTACAACCCTTTCCTTACCATTTTAGTTTCTCATGTGACCTTATTTCTTATCATATTATTTACCACATATTTCCATTCCTACTATGATATTTTTCCTTTATTTTTCCACATTTCTCATCATGCTTATGCTTAGAAAATTTACCATAGTATTATTATACCTTACCATTATCCTACATTTTCATTCCATATTGGTAGATTTTACATATTCATCCTAAATTGATATTTCATACTTTTATAATTACCAAACTAGACTAGGGGCATCATGAATCCTCCCTTACATATTGAGATTCCATTATCACACCCTTGTATTTTGGGTATTATATATTTCCCCTTTAGATATTGTGTAGTTATTACTATGTCTTTGCATTGACAACATCATGCCTTTCCCCTCTCACATGCTTCATTACAATATCTTACCAATCTAGGTAAAATTAGCTACATATGTGCTTTTATGGTCGTATCATCACATCTTATTTTCAATTTCATGCTTATTTGTTAATGAACTTTAAATATTGATTATCATTCTACATTGATACATATTTTGAGTTATATTGGGTGTGTCTTACTATACTTACATTTGGAAATGCCATTTCAACATCTCTACACATAGGGGGAAATCATATCTTCCCCTTATATATTGTACCTTCATGTACATAATTTATACTCAAAGACATCCAACTTTCTCTTCACACATTATCCTTACTACTATTATGTCTTACACTAGAAGCTTTCCCTCTAGTTCAAGGTTCATGCCATAGTTCCAACTTCATGTCATCATTTACATTTTCGTCATCGTTGGGGACTTATTACCATACCTATACCAATGTTCTATCATGATCTTGTATGCCACATTGGGGTCATATGCCCCTTTAGTTTTCCATGTAGTTATATAGGTCTTCTAGTCATTAAGTGTTATAGCACCATACTTTCCCCTTGTTGAGGCAATGCACTATTATTTGATTCCATCTCCAACCCATAATCTTACCATCTGTACCACTCAATACATTCATATGCTTGATACATGTATTCCGTATAGTTATTTATTTACATGATTACATGCTTATATGCTTGGCTTACTTTTTCCTATTATGTTCTATTTCTCCCTCCTCTAAAATTCATTGTATATTTTTATGCAACCATTTATAGGGTCATACTCTATTTTTAACACTTCTGATGTTGAGATTTGTATATTGTTATAGGATCTTACAAAGAATTAACTTTAATTCCTACAAAAATAATGTATAAAAGGGAAACCTACATGATGACACATTATAGGTTCCACTACTTTATATTAACCCTTGATAATATATTTTGATGTCTAAATATTTGCTTAACATGCATGTTTGTGAGTGCTATATACTTTTAGATTTATAATTATTTTTGGACTCATGTGCACTCAAAATTAGGGATAAAATGTAATGGTAAAATTCACATACTCATGCCATTTCATAATTAGTTTTGTGCTCATTTTTATGAGGATGCCTTGATACATTAACATATTAAAAAATAACATAATTTTGTGCAAATCCATGTCTATTGCTATATACCACATGTAGACACCTAAAATTGACCATTACATGCAGTCAATTTACCCTAATTCACCTTATCTCCAATTCCTATATCAATTAAATAATATTCTATTGTTTAATTATTTTTTGTGATTATCCCAATCATCCTCCCAAATAATTCCCTCTATTTATCCTAAATTCCAACCTAAGGTAAATAATTATTCGTAATTGTTTACCCATCTTTATCCCCTTCTAAAAATTAAATAAATAATTTATTATTTATATAATTCCTATCACATGTCCCATCCTCCATCATTTTCCATTAACCCCTAATCCTCACCTAATCCACTCCCTAATCATGTGCACACACTTAATCCTTGATTAAGTGGGATAAAATATTCCCTCACCCAAATTTTCCCCTCAACATTAAATCCTTCCCCTTTTGGAAAAGATCCCGTGTCTTTGAGCACATGGGTCTTTCTTCCAAAGTACCCAAAAGGAGTTTTAAATTCCTTTATTCCCCTCATCTTGTCACCTTGGACAAGAATTAACTTTATGGAAAATCTTCCTAAGTATCCTCAAGGTACTACACATCCTCTCCATCCCTCACATTATGTCACTTGGGATAATCTCATAGCTTGAGAGATCATTCCCAATCCCATCCATTGATCTCATAATCTAACCACTATTGAACATTTCTCTTCAAATATATATATTGCAACACAACCATTTTTATAAATCTCACTCATTTTCACTGGAGCATTATTACACTATTGAACTTACTAGTGAGCACACATCACATCAATCAACTTGGGAAAATCTACACAATGGGAGGTTTGATGTAGTGTTGTTTCATTAAATTTTATGTTATTTGAATCTCTTTTCACCCTATTTGAGTGTTTGAACTTGTTTAGTGTTTTTGTTTTGTTTTATTGCTAAATCTTACACCTAGGTAGCATTTTTCATGCACATATTTTTGGCATGCTCAGTGGGACCCATGCCATGGTTCGTACTAACAAAATTTGGTTGTTTTGAGTTTCTTACATTGTATAGGTATCTAAGGTGAATGTGCCTTTACTTGTGTTAATCAGATATGAGGAAAGGTGAAAGCATGGACAAAAATGTGAACTCTTTTATGATAATTGCTAACAACCTGTTTGAGAAAATTCGCCTTTGGATAGGTGAATGTGACATGTAACAAAAGGACTATACAAAATTATGAGAAAATATATTGGGAACCTCTCAGTCTTGACACTTTAGTGAATCCACTCTAGGAAGTGTGAATCTGACCTACATATGAGAAAATACACAAGATTGGGGAAAAGGAGAATACAAAGACCTACTTAGGAAAATACACTTTGTTCATAGGTGAATTCCTGAGATATAATTTTCTTTTAGTTTTTTGTCACATTTTTAAAAATTTCTTGATATTTTTATACTAACCAGCTAAATTGGCCTTTCTTGTGATCATAATAACGTCTTTATACTTGACATGCATTTTTCGAAGACCGAAAAATCAAAACTTTTAACACTATCTCTTATAGACTTGTATAATTTTTAATTTTATTTTAACACTAATTTTGAGAAACTACAGTAGCATTAGAGGGTCAATTTATCTTGTTTATTGTGTTTGGGATATTTTGTTGGCATATACTTTCCCTTCACACCATTCAGTGATCTTGGGGATCATAAACCATAAATTGATCCAAGTCTTGTTCTGTTAGCATAAGAGCCACTAGTTGCACATATTCTCTCTCCTTGTGCTTCGTTCAAGCCTAGAGATCAAAAGTAGATAGTAACTCTTTTTGGAAGAAGAGTTTTGGAGCCAACAAGCTATATTTTGGGTAAATTACATCTAATTAGGCTGACCTAATTGATGTTATACTTGATGCAAATATATATGTTGGATTGCTTTTGGTGTTTTGAAGATAGCGATGTGAAAAGTAATGTGTGTGATGTGAATTTGAGCAGAGCAGTGCAAATGTTAACTTGAATATCAAAATTGTGCTAATGAAGAGCATTGTAGAGCGTTGAATCCAAATTAGTGCGAAGATTATTATTGTGATTCATTGGAACTGTATTCCTACATATTGTAGATGCATTTGTAACAATTCAAAATAGGTTGTGAGACACCTTCTTTCTTCTATCTTTTCTTTGTGGGAAGTGAGTCCATCTATAGTGAGAAATTATGTAATGTACTATAACCAATTATAATATATTGTGAGCCAACCCTCACTGTGGTTTTTCCCATTTTAGGTTTTCCACGTAAAAATTTTGGTTTTTATAAAATACTTTCTTTTCTTATAATAGTTGAATTTTCTTTGGTGATTAGATGGCTGATGTTTGAATGGTTTAATAAAATACTAATTCACCCCCCCTCTCAGTATTTTGGGTGTTCAATAGAAAATGAATCTATATACACTATCACTACCACATCATTCACTTCCCCCATTGAAAACAATGGCCTTAAACTTGTCTATCCTCAACTCATTGATTGGGACTAACAACAAGCACCAATTCTTGATTTGTTAAAAAATGATGAAGCTATCACCAAATTCATGGGGCTCCGAGATGAAATACCTTTGGGTGATAAAAAATAGTGTATTAAATTTAACTTAGAATACTATGGTGACAAGATTGAATCTTTTAGTCACAAAATGACAAACATAAAAATTTAAACAAGACGCCCTAGTGAAAACCACAAAGTGGCACTTTTGGATCAGGAAAAAGTAAAAAGAAAGGACATATCTAAAGGTGAAAACCTCTCTAAGGTGCCTAAGGATGAAGGATTCAATATCCCTGGTATTGCTATGGATCAAGAAAAGTAAAAAATTCGTGTAGAAGATGCATAACCAATTAATATTGGAACAACCGATCAACCTCAATTAACATATTAAGATACATCCCTAGATGATGAAGAACAACATAATCTAGAAAAATTCTTAAAAGAGAGAAAGATCAAATTTTCTTGGTCATATTCATACATGCCAAGAATTGATACCTCATTGGTATTACTGTTAACTCTTCAAATTTGCACCCCTTCCAAGTTGTGGAAACTCAGCAAATTTGGAGCAACATGGGAACACTCCTAGGATGTGGGTCACCTAAGCTTGGAGTGGACCTCCAGATAAGATTAGATCCTAAAAGGTGTCACCTAACTACTGCTAATCTAATGCTTTTCTGAGGAAAGAGTAAGAGAGAAACATGAAAATGAAACTAATTGAAAAAAATTCTAAAAGGTGATGCACCAAATGCTACTAAGACTTGCAAACAACTTGCACACAGTTCAAACAATGACAAAATCCTGGCTTACTCAACTCATTCTATATGCATTCTTGCATAAGTGTTTTATAAGAAGGTTTTAAAGCTAAAATCCTAGAAGGAAAGGGATTTGACAACTAAAAGCATTTGCATTCATTAACACAACTTATAATCTACAACAACACACTTTTCTACAAAATAGGTGCTTAACGTGAGACAAAATTGCAAGAAAAAGCTAAATTTCACAAGTAATTTGATCAGCCACTAGATGCACACAATAAAGCATGAAATGAGAAGGTAAAATATTCAATATCATTGATCCAAGGTACTCATTGGTATACAAATATATCCTTGAGTTACAATACTACTCTTGTTGAAAAGATAACTCCAGAAAATAAGCTATCATATTGCTGGAAAGAAAGAACTAACTTCAAAAACTCAATTTGAAGTTACTTATGCAAAAATTCAAACATCTGCCTCACACATGTCTTTCTAGAAACTCCTAGTCAGATGCAATAGAAAGGCCAAAAAAGAACTTCTAAAATCACTCCAAAATGTCCTCCAAATGGAGCAAAGTCAAGCTAAGACCCAAGTCATACTAAAAGCATGACAAAACTGCCTCCAAATGAAGCATTCCCTCCAAAATCAGTCAAAGAAAAAAATCACACACCTTCTCCATGTTGGCCAGTCATTATTATGTCTCCAAGAGCTTTAGCTCATGCTCCTTGTGTGTTTGCAAAAGCATAAGACCTTATTTTGCATTTAAGAGAACAACTTGATTAAGTGATTTATAATGAAATCACTTGCTCAAATTGTTTTACATTTTAAAATAAAATGTAGAATAAAAGGCTCCACCATTCCTTGAAATACACACATCAAATTTTTTGCATTATGAATAACATCAAATAAAGATATTTATAAGCACATCACTTGAATAATGTTTTACAATTAAGAATAAATGCAAAAATAATAACAATTTTCTCAACCACTCCTAGAGGCTTGCATAATTAACCAACCTATCTCAATCTCCCCTAAGGCATTACTCACAATTAATTTGCATTTGAGATGATATTCACAATTAAATGATTTATGGGGTTGGGGCCCTAGCTCGGTTGGCTAAATCTTTCCTGTTGCAGGAGGTTGGTCACGAGGTCTAGTCTCCCCAACCCCCGTGGTACTGGAGGGCATGTCGCGCTAGCGCCACCGGTCACGTTAAAAATTTTACCAGGTGCATTGCAGATTATAGGGGGTCGTGCTACCCGATTCCTGTAGTCTAAAAAAAAAAAAAACAATTAAATGATTTATACTTAATTAAAATGTCACACATTTTGAAACCCATAGAAAACAAGGGTCGGCCTAATGCACAACATAAGTCTTGAAGACCTTTATGCAACGCGATGAGAGTTTGAAAATAAAACACTAAGTCTTGAAAGACTCTGCAACCTTTAAGGGGACATGAAATCACAAGACATAAGTCTTGACCATGCCACTACATTAGTTTGCACTTGTTTGTAAAAGAATAGGCAAAAAATGCCTTCATTAATTTGGCCTCCCTAGGGTAAGAAACCCTAAAACAAAACAAGGCAAACTAAGAAAAAATATTTCATTCTTACCATCGAATCTTCTGGAGAGTTTGCTCTGTCGCCATAGGGTTTCAATGAGGGCATTTTATAAGCTCTTTCATGGTGATTTCATGATAGATTTTGAATGATTTATCACTGGAAAATCAAGGTAAGTGTTACCCTTGACATAATCTGAATTTTTTCTCCATTTTGAAAGCTACTTAATCTTTCAAGGCCGCGACTGTGGCATACTTTTCTGATTTATTCTTTGTGCCTTGTTCTTTGTGGAATATTGCTTGCTCTTGGCTGCCATGATTGAGTTTTCTAGAGCTTCCCATGGTGAAAAACAACTTGCATATTCAATGAAAACAAACAACTTGAGCTCAGGTAAGCTCTATGTGAGTGTATACCTTGATTTTCTCCTTTATTTTTAGTGAATCAAAGCTCATTTCGAGCTCTCTCCATTTAGCACAATGGTGAAAATGCTTTGTTCTATTTTTTCATGCTTCATTTTGAAAGCTAGTTATTTAACTGTTTCACAAGAAAATGTTGTCCTTTCTATTTCGTTTTTATGATGGCTATGTTTTTCCCTTAGAGGCTTCGAGGGTTTCTTGCACTCTGTTTTTGAGGAGGGTTTGCATTTTTTGGGAGCTCTTACTCTTGCACGATCTCAAACCCATTTATCATCCTGTGCATTTGAACTTTACTACAAAAACCCCAAGTGGTTTTGTGACTTTGTGAAGAAAATTTATTCTTTAGGGCACGACCATGAAGAAATAACTGGGATTTTGATGCATTTTTTGTTCTTTATGTGTCTCCATGATATTTCTTTATCTTGGACGTGGCCATGCTTGCATCCAACTTTTTATTTTGCATAAGCATTCTCTTAAGATGACAATATTCTCCATTTTTCTGTATAATGTAAGCACATTTCTTTGCATTTTCTATAGAATGCATAGTGTTTCGAGCTTCAAGAAATCTTTTGCCATTCTGTATTTGTGACATCTAAACAAAACCCAGATGGGTTTTTGCCTCTGTGAAAAGAAAGCTTGAGGGTTTTTTTTCCTTTGAATCATGGCTATTTTGGGTCATCATTTATTTGTAGAAAACGCAAGGAAATTTTTTCTTGCTCACGACCTATAAAGATGCCTTTAAAATCACAGTTTATCTCTTTGACCTTAGAGAGACCTTGTAGCTTCACACAACACTCTTGTGTTTTCTGGAATGCCTTTAAACAATGTTTCTATTTGCTGGCATCTTCTTCTGTCCTTAAATCATCATCATGCTTAAAGTGATTTGCTTTTATTATAGACAAGCCCCTTATAAGCTTGTTCAGATGCTACTTATAAGTATCATGAGTTGTGATAGACATAATTGGAAAGCTTAATTCTTCAAAAATAGTAATAGATATTGTAGAAAAATAGTCACCACAAAAATAGCATACCAGTGTATTCTTATGTTGTAGTAAAACACAATTTGCTCAATTCAATAGCACCGCTTTCTTGATATAGTCTTCAGGCTCTGTACTCGTGATATTGGTATCTCTTTTCTCATGACTATATTTTAATGTAAATGGCTACTCCATTGTCTCTTAACATGCTTACTTTATCTTCAAATGAAAGCATTAAGACTTATTGAAAAGGAAACATCCTACTTGACCATTTGAAAAGAAAACATATGAAAAGAATGATACTTACCTTAGATACAAAACAAAATACATGTTCAGTACCTTTACTTGCAATTCCTAAATGAGCATTCTTACTATTTTATTCTTCATGGTATGGTCCTTTGATGCATATGGTAGCTATCATGACTTTCCTCTTCATTGTTCAATGTCTACTATGTTCATGCAAGGGTTTATCCTTATTTGCACAGTCATCTATTCACTCTTCAAACTTTGTCATGATAGATCAATTCAAACTAACTTTGAATTTGATCACAAATATGATGACCAAATCTTCCCATCTTTTCCACTTGGTATAAAGGTCCTACTATGCTTTTTTAAGAAATTTTTTGCAAACATATTCAATGGATTTAGATGTACCATCAAATCTTGATGGTAACTATTTTGGTGCCACTCTTGAATGATGCTTGCAACTTACTCTTGATCTTCCTTTTAATCTTTGTGCATCATTCATATGTATTTTTCTCCAAAGTTGTCCTCCATTCACTTTGATCCATGCTGATTGGAGAAAGGTCTTGTATTATCCTCCTCTTATGATTGCAATGCACTATCATAATTGTGTTTGAACCTCTTAGAACTTTGTCTTTTTCTCTATCAGACGTGTCCTTTAGATATGTGAAGTTTCCCTTGTCTCTTTGTTGTTACAACAAAAAAGACTGACATATTTTCTTTCTTGCAGATGACTTTGAGGACCACCTCACCTTACTATTTGTTAGAGTTTCTTTCCATATTGACAACATCCTCATATGTGATTGTCACATTGTTTTATTGAATGCATAAGTCATAAGGACTTCCATCATACTTTTGGCTGATTTATTTGAAGTTCTGAACCTTTCCTTTTGGAGACTACTTTTGGCACACTTCTAGTTGCTCTACAGTTATTGCTTTTGAGTCCCAATAGAGCTACAACCATCTTGACTATCATAAATTTTTGTTATGTAGTTCTTATGACTGATCTATGGTTCTTTATGCATTGAGATCACTATAACTGGTACATCATCTCGAGGCATTGTTCTTTGGTACAAACATCTATGCTTTTATAGACTAGGGCTCATGATGACTGTTGCCTTGATCACAATTTTACCCCTCTCATGACTGTACTTGTGCCTCTGTAGGATCACTGACACTAGCATCCCTTTGAATCATCATGCATTGATTGTTCTTCTCTTATTGTGACTTTGTTGAGTGAATACTTATTGTATTAGTAGAAAGATGATTACCAATGCATGTTAGTTACTCATCTGCATCAATGTGCTTTCCTTTCTCATGCATTTCTCTTTGTGATAACATACTTTCATGATGCTTTGGCCTTGCATTCAATTGCTAGCTTTGTGCTGCTCTATGTAACTCATGATAGCTCTTGATAGGACTTGATATCTCCTTTACTATGTATTGATGAATACATAATTGAACTTGATGCATCTCCATAATTGAACTTAATGCATCCATGCTTCAATGTTCATATTATCACAAAAAACATCTGTTTCTTGGGAAGAGACAAATTGTTTCATTGGATTATGATTGTTGTCCTTGTTCTTGTTTCCTTTTTTAGTCCACTTTGAAGATGATGACAATGAAATCCAACTCATACCTTTATTAGAATGTAATCTGGATCCAGTTAAGAAGATTGAAAGACATATCCAGCAGAGTACTGCCCCTTTTAGCATGTTGGCAGCCCATTGTTTGATTCATTTTGAAAAGATGAAGAGTAACTTTCTTGATAATTCACACCATTTGTTGCATCTTTTGAATCTAATAATGAAAGTTGATCAATTGGTATGATTCCATATTGATTTAATGCATCAAGAATATGTTTATCATTGATTTGATCAAGTTGCTCAATTTACTATCCCTCCTAAAACAAAAGAGGGAAGCATGCTGGGCTCAACCCTTGTGGGAGCCACATTTTACTCCACATGCTGTAATCAGTTGAATCAAAATAGTAACAGATATTTTTCCTATATCTGCACAAGGAGAAAACATGTTAGATAAACAAAGCATATGATAGGTGCATTTTCTAACTCTTTTGTTTTCCTGGACACCTATGGTATGCTATCTATTTTAATGCTTATGGAGATTAGATTATATGTTTATGGATGCTTGTACATAATTTGATTGGTGGAATTTCATTGCTCTAACAACAATCTTCTTACAGATGCAGGGAACCTACAGTAAGTAAGGAGAGCATCAACTAGAAGCAAGACAAGTGAGAGAGACTGAAGACGATGCAGGACAAGGCAACTGTGATTTGTCATTCAGGCAATGATGGGCCCCCCTTCATTTTATGTGCATTTCTATCTGTACATGTATAGTGTTTTCTTTATATGCATTAAAATGGTCAGTCCCTCGGCTTGTTAGGGACACTATACACTTATCATTATCAATAAAGACTACATTTTGAAAAGATTGTGCACTTTTTCCTATGCTATGTTATATGCATCTGCATGAGGCAATGTGGTATTGTAGTCTTTTGATATTTTCTATGCACGTGAATGTAACATAGAAAGTTAAAAATGTACCTTCTTTACTTGTAAAACATAAACAACATCACCTGTTTTGGCTAGTAGAAAAAATAGGTAACAATTACATCATTTGATAGTGCATCCACATACCAAACTAGTAAAACAAAATCTCAAAAAAATGCATCCCCAGATAGAACTATTGGTTAAAATAGAACTCCAGAAGTTGCTAGACGTAGGCTTTATTAGGCCTATAGATTATCCTGAGTGGGTTTCAAACCTCATATCATTATAAAAACCCACTAGGGGCATCCTGATATGCATGGAATTCAGAGACTTAAACGAAGCATATCCCAAAGATGATTTTCCACTACCTAACATTGACATCATAATGGATCTCACAATCGGACATGAGATGTTATCTCGTATGGATGGGTTTTTAGGGTATAATCAGATAATGATAGCACGGGAGGATCAACATAAGACTACATTTACATTCCCATGGGGAACCTATTGCTGGAAAATCATGCCCTTCGACCTCAAAGATGTTGGAGCAACATAACAAAGAGAAATGGTTGTAATCTACCATGACATGTTTCATAAGATTCTAGAAGATAATGTGGATAACATATTAGCTAAATCTATCGCAAGAAAAGGTCATCTCGAGGTATTAGCTCAAATATTTGAAAAATTGGAGGAGTATCAAGTGAGACTTAATCCAAAGAAATGTGTCTTTGGAGTCACTTTAGGGAAAATTTTGGGATACGTAGTATCATGAAGAGGAATTAAAGTGAACCCTGCTAAAGTCAAAGCTACCATCGAGATGCCTCCACCCAAAAAACTCAAGCAACTTCAAAATTTGCAAGAAAATCTACAATCTATTAGGATATTTATTGCACAATTGGCTAACAAATGCCACCCATTTACACACCTTCACAAAGGTATAGCATTCAAATGTGATCTTAATTTCCAACATATCTTTTAGCAGTTGAAGGATTATCTTGCATCACCGCTAGTGTTAATGCACTGGTTGCAAACAAACCCTTGATATTATACATCTTGACAACATCAACAATATTAGGTGCTCTCCTAGTCAAACATGAAAAATCAAGAAAAGAAAGATCCATCTACTACATCAATAGGAGCTTAGTCAGATATGAGCTTAACAACACCCCTAATTAAAGAGCTCATTTAGCAGTTGTCTTTGCTTCCCAAAAGCTATGACATTACATGATTAGTCATCAAGTTAAGCTTATTTTTAAGGTTGATCCATTAAAATACCTATTATCAAAAGAAAATATTACATGTCATATGGCTGAATAGGTTATGATACTGAGCGAGTTCAACATTGAATATGTGGACTGAAAGGTGATTAAAGGGTAGGTCATAACAAATCAGTTAGAAGAAGCATCCATATATGTTGAGAACCCTCTAGTGTTTGAGTTCCTAGATGAAGCAATATTTACCATAACATTGAAAAACCAATGGAAGCTATATTTTGATGGTTCCCATATGCAACATGGATTAGGGGTAGGGATCTGTTCATTACCCCTCAAGGTGATTGCATTCCAAAATCCTACATGCTAGATTTTTCATGCACAACAATAACATAGCTAAGTATGAAGACCTCGTAATAGGGTTAAGAATGGATATTCAATGGTAAATTAAAGAACTTCAGGTCTATGGTGACTCCTAGCTGTTGGTAAGATAAGTTAATAATGACTACCAAACTAAGGATGATAAGTTGATGCCATACAAAAGAATGGTTGATTGCTTCAAAGAATATTTCATGGTTATCACCTTTGAGAAAATTCTAAGGGTAAAAAATAAAGTAGTAGATGCTATGGCGACCATTGGTTTTTACTATAAATGTCGTATAATAGTCTTAATTACGAATTTCTCATAGAGCAACTTCCCATACTAGCTTTTGAAATCCCAAGATCAAAATTCGTGTGTGAAGTTGTTGGTCTCAATTCCCCATGGTACCATGATATATACCAATACCTTCATGATGACATCATTCCACCAAAGTGATAGACTATCGTTAGGTCCTATCGCTTTAGTTGAAAATGCATCAATAATATCGACTGGGTAGTGTTGGAAGGATGTATGCAATAGGGGACATCTTGGCTAACTCTCTTAGATTTTCTAAATTCTCAAAATAGATGTAAACAAAAGTAATTAAACTAGAATTCATAAAGTTGTTTAAGCTAGAAAGCATGAAATTGTTAAGCTAGAAAGCATAAGTTGATTAAACTAGAAAGCATATAAACCACCTAAAAGGAATACTTGTAGTAAAACTATAAAGTTTAAATGAGAATAACTAATTGAATAACAACTAATTGTTAGCAAAAATTAAATTTAACAACCTATAACTGACAACCAGAGTGGGTGCTCCAGAATTTCAGACAAATAGAACTAAAAGATGGAAAACTTAAACTACGACCTACAGGAATAATTGATAGAGCTTGACACATACAAATAACATTCATCCAATGTTATCATGTACAAAATAAAAGTAACAAAATTGAAAATGAAAATACTTATCTATCTATTCTACGTGATTCCCTTGAGTGGCCAGCTCTCGGGTGTTTTAACGCTTAACTCATATCACATGAACTTCTGTATCTTCAAAATGAATTCATCCATAACAATTCCATTGCACAGAACTAGTAACTCATAATAAGATTAGCAAAGCTTATTTTATTCATATCAGAAAAAGTGTAACACAAAGACATAGTTCAACGCATATTATAATAGCATAATGGTATCACTGTTACATTGTTTCTAGCGGTTACATATATACACTAAACTACTAACAAAATACTAGATTTTAGATGGTGGAAGATCACCATTGAAAAATTATTCTAACGAAAATTTAACCAACTGACCGACTGAGGTCCATAACATAAAACATATTAAAGGCTAGGAGTAGAGTCATAAAGTTTTTAAACAAATAGCATTACAAGACTTGTTCCACTATGCACTCCAAAATTTCCGGCACCTAGACTTATGGCACTTTTTCTTCAACTGGTTGAAGTCTACTTTAAAGTCCACTTAGTTGTGTATAATGACCTATACAATGAATGAAAGCTACACCATTATATCAGTGTTAGTCAACTAATTTCAATTGATTTAGGAAATAAATATTATACATATTTTTACAAAAAGTAAGTAATTATTAATCCTAAAAATAAACAATTGGCAGGGTATAAGTGATTGGGAGAAATAAGGAAGGGTATTTAGCTTATTGTATTCATGAGGTTATTTATAACTCATCACTCTCCCCCTCCTAGGCCTGAGTAGGTCCTCCTACTCTCTCTTGTGCCCTCTACCTTTCCATTTCCCTATTCCTGTTTAACTCATCATATTTGGCACTTAGGTCATATGGATCTTCTGCTTCTCTATCCCAATCAAACCCTTGTCAAATTTAACCCTTACTTTCCATGAATGTAAATTATCAGGGTTCTCTTTTGTAGTGACATGTACTGGAGGAGGTGGATGAAGAAGTAGTGGAGGCCTATACCTCATTCCTATCCATTCAGTTTTAAGTTGCTACAAAATATTTTCCAATGCCTCTTCCCTTTTGTAGGACCATTTAATATTGGTAGGTGAAATTACTTCCCTCTTTTTAAGGTACATAGGAAGAGATGTGTACCTCTCCCCACTAACACTCCATGATTTTTCTATCAATTTGAGCCCCTGGAATTTGAAATGCTCAAAATAGATATGAAGATTATTAGAATTCTCACAGTTTCATGGATCTTAATGCTTCAAAATTGAGCTTTAAAAGAAGAAGGTTTCCTATTAGGGTATCTCATCTGAATTCCAACAGTCTTTCCCAGCTGCAAATACTCTTTAGTCCTTTCCTGCCACTAAATTTGATTTTGCATGGTGGACATGAATGCTCTAAGCTGAAATTCACCGACAAAGAGATTAACAAAGAAATCAGTATGTCTTTCCAAAAACAAATTGTGTACAAAGAATTCATACAATAAATGTTGTTGAGCAGGTGTTGATTCTTTAAATGCTTTTAAAAATTACACATCATTTGAATCATGTGGTATATTGTAGGAAATTCTTAATAATTTCCACCTTAATAATTTCTCATTCAAAAACATATAATACAATCTGGATGGTTTCCTGCAGGCTAATAATAATTCCCCAATTTGGCATGCATTTGTCTTAGCTTGATAAAGCCTGTCATATGATTCTTTTAATAAAACTATTTCCTTTTTCAGTTTGGCATTCTCTATCCCTGCTTGTCTCAGAAAATAACACCATTCCATCCATGTAACCAACAATGGAGGTATATGAACCTAAAACCACTCCATTTCAGTTGGTTTAGTTTTTATTTCTTTTGACTCCATTGTTGGTGTAACATTAATTTCTTGCAAATCTTGCTCCAACTCAACAATTTTGCTTAGGAGTGAATTGAGCTCAATTTTTTTATTTTCCTGCTCCTTTGTAAAAACTATGAGTAATTGCATAAAATTATCAGTTAAAATTTTAATGTGTTTGTCTTTTTCAAAAAAACTTGTCAAATACCGTTTACCTTCTTCATTCCATTGCTGCACTTGAAAATGTAGTTCTTCAATAATTTTATCTTTTTTCTTTATTTGAATCTTAAAGTTTGCAATTTCTTGATCTCTTTTCTTCAAAGTGGTAGTGTGTACAACTATTTCTTCCTATTGTTGATTGATTTTTTCTTCATTTTTCTATAATTTACATTTTAATTGAATGATTTTTCTTTTAACTCCTCTAACTCTGTTTCTTTCTGATCAAATTTCTCAACCTTTGTATTGCTAGAAGTGTTAATTTTAGGACCAGAATTGAATTAAGCAGAAATAAGACAAATCTAAACAATAGAACACAACATATACCCTAGGAAAACCCTCCTTCTTGAGGGAGAAAAACCCAACAACAATATATCACTTATATATTGAATAAAATAGCAACAATATGCTTTACAATTTGGCCAATCACAAGGCTGATCTGATGCAATGATAATGACACCACTCTTGATGCAAATATACAATCAATGAAGTATATTGAACTCCTTGAAAGAAATATTGATCTACTGCATGAGGTGAAATTCTGCTGTAAAATATGTGAAGTTGACTTGATATATTATATTGATTTAAGAATAAGCATCAACTTCTTTATATACAAGGTGATATCAATTCTCTTCAAGCAAGACGTATTTTCATAATAAGTCGGCCTCTTCATGAAACAATGTCTCTTTGTTCAAGGTGACTCTTGGTTTAGTCGACCTTCATAAAAAAATAAAATAGAAATTAATATTTGAAATAAAACAACTTATCTCAAGGGTCAGCCTCATTAAATTTATATTTAATTATTTTAATTCAAAGGGGAAAGTAATCTCCTACAGCTACAATAGCATCAACACTCCCTCTTAGCTAGGGAGATATCTTTCCAAATATCCATGTCATGGAGTCTCTCAACATGACATCCACAATGGCTACACCCATTTGTGGAAAAGAGTACATCACAAAGTCACACAACGTGATATCGTCATGGAGTCACTCAACATGACATCCACCATGGCTACTCCCATGTGTAGAAAGGAACATGTGCACAAGTGTCCATCACAGAGTCACTCAATGCGATGTCGTCATGGAGTCTCTCAACATGACATCCACCATGGCTACTCCCATGTGTGGAAAAACACAAGTACAAAAAATTCATCATGGAGTCTCTCAACATGATGTTGTCATGGAGTCTCTCAACATGACATCCACCATGGCTATTCGCATTGGGTGGAAAGAACCACATCTCCGTCTTAGAGATGGACAAGGGGTTTAACCTCATATTTCTTTGTCTCAAAGAAATATGCATTATAACAAGTAACAAAGATCACTAATGCCGAGTCTCCCTCTCAGCAAGGGCTTCATTCTCCACAACTCCAAGCTTGTCTTGAAAGTGTAAAAACGTCACTCTAGAGAGAGGCTTGGTGAGAATATCAACCGTCTGATCATCAGTGCAAATATACTTGAGTTGAATGGCTTTCCTCAACACCATATCTCTGATGTAATGATATTTGATCTCCACATGTTTTGTCCTGTCATGCAACACTGGATTGACAGATAACTTCACACAACTTTGATTATCACAATGAATAACAATTGGCTCCAATGTTTGCCCAAACAAACCTGTAAGGAGATTTTGAAGCTACACTGCTTCTTGAGCTACTACACATGCTGCAATATATTTGGCCTCTGCAGTGCTTAGTGCCACTAAAGTTTGCTTCCAGCTACACCAAGAAATCATAGCTGACCCCAAACTAAAGCAACATCCAAAGGTTCTCTTCATGTCAACTACACTTTCGACCCAATTAGAATCAAAATATCCTTGTAACTTTAGATCTTCACTGGAAGAATATATCAAGCCATATCCTATTGTGCCACACAAGTATCTCAAGATATGCTTTGCTGCAACTAGATGAATTTTCCTTGGTTCACACATGAACTAATTGAGGGAACTTATTGCATAGCAAATTTCTGGTCTAGTATTGACTAGATACATCAACGATCCAATCAACTACCTGTACATGGTGGAATCTACCAGATCTGAACTAGCTACAAAATCACTTAACTTCTTCAAATTTGTTTCCATCGGTGTAGCCATGGACTTGCAATCCATCATCCCAAATCTTTTCAAGATATCTATGGTATATTTCCCTTGACTTAGAATAATCTCATTGGGTCTCTGCCACACTTCCAATCCTAGAAGGTAATGCATAAGACCTAAATCCTTCATCTCAAATTCAGAAGCTAACTCCTTCTTGCATTTGACGATGAGATATTTTGATCCAGTAAGAAATAAATCATCAACATAAATAACCAAGATTAAAACCTCACCATCAACTACCTTGAAGTAAAGATTTGAATCTGCATCATTCTTGGAGAATCCCAAGCTCATCAAGTATCGATCAATCCTCTCATACCAAGCACGAGGTGCCTGCTTAGGGATGTACAATGCCTTCTTCAATCTGCATACATGGGACTCTTTCCCATGAATCATGAACCCATCTGGTTGCTTAATGCAAACTTCTTCTTCAATCAAACCATTAAGAAAAGTAGTCTTTATGTCCATTTGATGTAGCTTCCATCCTTTAGTTGATGCAATAGCAATGATAGTCCTGATAGATATATATTGAGCAATAGGAGAAAAGTTCTCCTCATAATCTATTCCCTCTTTCTGAGAGAATCCTCTAGCCACAAATCTTTCTTTGTACTTCTCAATGCTCCCATTAGCTGCATGCTTGATCTTGAAAAGCCACTTGGAAGATACAAATGATTTCCCTTGAGGTGTAGGTATAACATCCCAAACATCATTCTTGATAATGGACTGATATTCATCTATCATAGCATCTCTCCATACTTTCTGATTTGATGCTTTCTCAACACTGGAAGGGTTAGACTCAATGATGTGACTCATCAATGCTACATAGCCTGGAAAATTTTGTGGTCTTTTTCTTTCTTTGAATATGCCTCTAGGAGTTGCATACTTCTCTGCCTCTTGCATAGTCTGTCTAGCCCATAGAGGTCCCTTTTCAAACCTATAGCAATGCCTCTCAGACCATTAGTAGGTTCTATGGGATGAACTGGATCACTAGCCTCTTCTGGTTAAGTAGACTCCCTCTGAATCTCAGGAGTATGATCAGGAGAAATGTTCATATCCTGAGGTGTCTCTTGTTCTTCATTATCTATCTCCATGTAAGACCCCTTAGATATTTTGAATGCAACTTCTTCTTCGAAAGAGACATCCCTATTGATCTCAATCTATTTCTGTCTTGGAATGTAAATCTTGTAGGCCTTTGAAGATTCACTGTAACCCACAAATATTCCTTTCTTTCCAGATGGTTCTAACTTAGATCTTTTATCTTTAGGAACATGAATATAAACAAGAAAACCAAAGATCCTTAAATGACTAACCTCAGGTTTCACACTTGTGAAGGCTTCTTCAGGTGTCATATTTTCCAATATTCGATGAGGGCTCTAATTCTGAACATACACTACAGTTCTAGAAGCTTCTGCCCAAAGGAAGGTTTGTAAGTCTTGATCATGAATCATAGCTTTGGATGCCTCAACTATGGATCTATTCTTCCTTTCTGGAACTTCATTTTGTTGAGGATTGTATGGAACACAAAAGTCCCTCTTAATCCCTACCTCAATGTAGAAATTACGGAAACCTCTAGAAGTTTATTCTCCTCCATTATCAGATCTCAAAACCTTGATCCTCTTTCTAGACAAATTTTCAACTTGAGCCTTAAATTCTTTGAATCTATCAAGTACTTCTTCAGACTCTTTAGACTTCAAAAAGTAAATCCAAGTCTTTCTAGAATAGTCATCAATGAAAATTACATAATACCAAAAACCACTAAAGGATGCCACAGACATTGGACCACACAAATTAGAATGAACAAGATCTAGAATTAATTTTGATCTACTTTCACTACTATGAAATGACCCTTAGAATTTTACCCATTGCACAACCTTTTCAAATGCCATCATGCTCCTGACTGAGCTTTGGTAGACTTGTAACCATCTTTTCCATGGATGGAAGAGCTCTGAAATGTAGATGAGTAAGTATCCTATGCCATAGCTCACTTGAATTGGTAGAATCATGCAACAATTCTTGAATTGGATGAATAGAAAGTCTATATAGACTCTCTTGACGAAGACCAATCACACGAGCTATTTTGATGCTAGAGTTCTTTGGCCAATCAAGAAATTTTCCTTCAGAAAGTGCAACTTGATGCCCTTTGTCCTCCAAAGCTGAAATTGATATAAGATTTCTCTTGATTCCTGGTACAAACAAGACATCACTCAAGTGAAGAGGGATGCCAAAATCTAGATGAAGAGAGGTGGCTCTAGCACCTTTCACTGAATAGCAAGCATCATCTCTGATTATCACTTGTAAGTTGGTTTCTCTTTCTACCATGTCTGAAAGATTCTCTCAATATCCTGTAATGTGTCATGAAGCACCACTATCAATCAACCATGTGCTACTGTTAGTTGGAACATTTCTTGATAGAGTAGAGATGAATAGAAATCCTCTTGAGTTGTCTCTCGATTCCTTTTGAGGTGAGACATCATCAACATCCGCAATAGAAGCATGTTGCTTTGGTCTTGTTGCACAATCTCTAGCATAGTGACCATACTTGTCACATTTGAAACATTGAATATGGGAGAGATCCTTCTTCTTTGGTTCAGGGGCAGAATCTGATTTCCTGTCTCTATTCCTCTTGAAATTTCCTTTTCTCCCTTCTCTTCCTTTCCTTCTAGAAGTTTGAGTAGCAAGAACATGATTGTCTTCATTGTGAGAGCTTCGTCCATTACCTCTTGCTACCAACTTGGATTCCTCTTGAATGCAATCAACTCTAAGATGATCAAACTTGGGTAATTTGGATCTTCCATTGATACCTTGGATAAAGGGCTCCCAAGATTGAGGAAGACCATTCAGTGCCAACATAACTAAATCTCTATCTTCAACTATATCTCCAATGCCATATAGCCGATCTTTCAACTCAGTGATCTTCATGAAGATAGAGATGACTGAATCTCCTTTAGCCATCTTTATATGATGGAGCTGTTGTCTCAAGGAAAGAGCTCTGTTGGTGTTGTTAATATCATACAATCCTTCCAAAGTCTTGAACATATCTTTGTCCATCTTGAACTTGGATATAATTGGCACAAGATGATCCTTCACAGAATTAATTAAGATCTTTTTAGCCTTTGTGCCATTCTTCTTCCATTGAGTTTTCTCAGTCTCATTGGATGGATCAGGCACATCACTCTCCACTAAATCAAGAAGATCATTCTCTTCCAATGTAATAAGAACTCTAAAATTCCAAGAGGTGAAGTTAGATGCACCATCAAGCCTATCTTCAACCTTGAGTCCATTCACCATTTTTGAAGCTAAGATAGACTGCCTTAGATGAGAAGAAGAGAAGAGGATTTCCCTGCTTAAACAAATTTGATCTTGATCTTGCTTAAAACCACTTTGATACCATGTTAATTTTAGGACCAGAATTGAATTAAGTAGAAATAAGACAAATCTAAACAATAGAACACAACATATACCATGGGAAAACCCTCCTTCTTGAGGGAGAAAAACCCAACAACAATATACCACTTATATATTGAATAAAATAGCAGCAATATGCTTTACAATTTGTTCAATCACAAGGATGATCTGATGCAATGATAATGGTACCACTCTTGATGCAAATATACAATCAATGAAGTATATCAAACTCCTTGAAAGAAATATTGATCTGTTGTATGAGGCGAACTTCTATTGTAAAATATGCGAACTTGACTTGATATATTATATTGATTTAAGAATGAGCATCAACTTCTTTATATACAAGGTGATATCACTTTTCTTCAAGCAAGATATCTTTTCATTATAAGTCAGCCTCTTCATGAAACAATATGTCTCTTTGTTCAAGGTGACTCTTGGTTTAGTCGGCCTTCATAAAAAAATAAAATAGAAATTAATATTTGAAATGAGGCGACTTATCTCAAGGGTCAGCCTCATTAAATTTATATTTAATTATTTGAATTTGAAGGGGAAAGTAATCTACCGCCACTACAATAACATCAACAAGAAGAAGGAAAATTAAGAATTTCTACATCATTATTAGTGATATTCTCTTCATCTTGCACCTTAAATGGACCTTGCTCAGTAACATTATTAACTAGGGGAGACAATCGTGTTGTAGATTCATCCTCAACACCCAAATGGTGTGGCAATTGTTCCCCTCTTTCTTCTTGTATTGAATGAAGTGGCATATCCTCCCTCTCAGCCTCAGGGGATTTACTGGTTTGTTTTTCACTTTCTTTTACTACTTCCTCACAAGGCTGAAACTCAATTTCTAGTGATTGGGCTTCAATATTATGCCTTTTCTTTTTAGGGGCTTTCAATTGATCACAAGCTACCATATCACTAATTTTAGTAGATAATTTCTTACTTCTCCTTAAAGGAGGAGGTGTTGGCGATGTTATTCTAGACCTATTTTTCTTCTTGTGAAGAGGAGTATCCTCATCTCCTGAATTTATTATTTCTACATTTTCTTGATGGCCAGGGGTTTCTCAATTGTTGGGTGAAATTTTTGGTGCTTCATTGTTAGGAGTTGTTTTGGTATGTTGGGGTTCAGAAGCATCTAGAGGCTTAGGGGAAGGCTAGCTCTTCCACATTTTGAGCCGCCTTACCAGATGACTCACCTTCTTCAAAGTTTCTTTTGGGCTCGAGGTTTTCAAAATTTTGAAGAAAATTTTGTCACTTTCTCTCCGTTTTCTTGCAAAAATGATGTTTACAGATTAAGTGGATAAGGCTATGATGTTTTAGCGGCCCTGAACCAATTTTGAATATTTCTATTATTTTAATAACAAAATCACAAAGAAATGCAGGTAGATTAACCCTAAGTGTAGGGTTTTTAGCGTCATGGCGCAAATGGGTAAGTAGGCGGAAAGAATGGTGGACCTACAATTACTGCACAGTGTCCCTCATAGGTGAAATATTTAATAATCCAAGCCATTGTTGTTCTCCATGGCTTCGGGATGGACATCCTTTGAAATCCTTTGTTTTTCCCTCTGGTATTTACAGTTAATAAAGGTTGAGGTTCCCCTTTCCTACTAAAAATATCTACCATTTTCTGATAGGAAATATTGGTGGTTTCTAACAAATTAATACCCTCATTTTGAATACTAGATAGACAAGAAATGATCTTAGGAATTACTTTGAATTGCTTGCTATGTACTACAGATTGACTATCCGAGAATTTTTGGCAAATTCTTTCACCAATTGCTCATTGTGTCGCTCAAATTTCTTTATGAACTCCAACCACCTAACTCTTTGAAACAGTTCCAAAATATTACTTAGTGCTAATAACTTGTCTGCAGAAGCTAGCTTAGATTTATGCTTAGATCCTCCCATACTGTATCTTTCTTGTGGCTCTGCTCAATTTTTGCTGAAATGTTGTAGCGTTCAAAAACTGTGAAATGTTGTGGCACTCAAAAATTGTTTTAAACAAAATTGAGATGCAGAGTAAAGAAAATGTAACTTTTCAAGCACTTGTACAATTGATAGGAAATTAATTTATTGTTGCATTTGAGATTTTTTGTACTTTCATCATTACCTTACATGGGAAAAAGCGCAAAAAATGCCACACCTCAAGCACAATTTACTAAGTTTGGAAATGGGTGGTGGTACGTGCCAATTTATTTATTTTTACTCAAAATAATTACCTACTTAAAGTAAAAGTTGTACGTACCTTAATTCTCGTCATCAATTTGAAAATCGCTTACCTTTACTGACGTAATAGTATAATTAGATGTGGTGGTAGGGGTGGTAATGAATTTATTATGAATGAGGATGGGACAACTAATTAATGTTGGAATTATTATGACAGAAACATAGCCATAATAATTTTGAATTATTATGATAAGGGATGGTAATGTAGGGCATGGATTTCAAAGGTAATGGAAAAATTTAATAATGAGCATGTGTATGACGTTGAAAATATCAAAGCATTTGGAAAGGAAGAGAATTTACAAAAAATCGAAGCATCGCTAGAAGATGCAGCCAGGGTGAAGAATGAAAAGTTCTAGAGCATGCTAAGAGATGCACCCAAAATGAAAAAGTGAAGTGGCAAAATTTTGGAACATCGGTGAAAGATGTTGTCGGAATGCAGAGGAAAATTATAGAGCATCGTTGAAAGATGCAACAAGAAGTAGCAACAAAATTTTCAAAGCATCATCAATAGATGCAGCTAGAGAAACAACAAAATTTCTAGAGCATCATTTAAAGATGCAACTAAAATATGAAAGTGAAATTTCTGGAGCATTGTCGAAAGATGCCACCAGAAGGAAGAAACAAAAAAATTCTGAAGCATCGCTAAAAGATGCAGCCAGAATGCAACAAGAAAATTTATGAAGCATTGCTGAAAGATGCCGTTGAAAGAAGGAGAAAAATGAAGGACTTTGGACTTAGAATTTTTGGAGCATTGTTGAAAGACGCACCAGACTACAAGAACAAAATAGGGAATGACACCAGTCAGGCATGCAAGTTTCAGAGCATCGCAAAAACTGAGTCAATAAGTTCCAGAGCATCGAAGCAAGATGTGCTGGAATTTGTATTTGATTAAACATAATGTCCTACAAAATATAAATGAATTTAGCCAAGTGCAAAGGATGGAAAATTCAAAGAAATGCCCTGAAGTAATTACAAACTCATACACATACAAAATTACTTATATATATATTAGACTAGGTAACTATTAATTCAAACATTCAATTGGCTTTGTCGTAGTAGAGTCAATGCATTGTACTTCTCCTTGCATTTCTACCATCCTTGTAAATTCATCCATGTTAACTGGTTTATGGTAGATGCGTAATCGATGTCCGTTGACTAACAGGTAACTATTAATCCAAACATTCCATTGGCTTTGTCGTAGCAGAGTCAATGCATTATAATTCTCCTTGCATTTCTACCATCCTTGTAAATTCCTCCCTGTTAACTGGTTTATGGTAGATGCATAATCGATGTCTGTTGACTAAAAAAAGTTCGAGTGTCACCATCAATGGGCTTGAGTTGCACTGCTCCATTTGAAAATACCTCAGAAATTTCATATGGACCCAACCAATCAGTCCTCAATTTCCCATGATGATATTTATATCAGGAATCAAATAACAATGCCCAATCCCCATTATGGAACTCTCTTTCCTTTATGTGTTTATCATGTTAGGCCTTTTGTTGATGTTAGTTCAGTTTGGTGGACAACATCTAAACAAAGTTCATCTATCTCACTAAGCTATAGGACTCTTTCAACTTGGGCTTGTTTGAGATCTAAGCCTAACTCCAGTGCTATTCTTAGGGTTTGGAGTTCAAATTCAATGGGTAGAAGTGGTTTCTTCCCAAAAACTAACTCGTATGGACTAAAACTGATGGTTGATTTCCAAGTTGTGTTATAAGCCCAAATGACTTCAGGTAGTTTTCTAGCCCAGTCTTTCCTCCCTGATGAAACTATTTTTGTTAGAACATTCTAAAGCTCCTTGTTAGTGACTTCTACTTGACCATTTGCTTGAGGGTGATAGGGTGATGACTTCATATGGCTTACTGGGAAATGATCAGTGAAAGCTAATAGAACTTTGGACATAAATTGGGGTCCTTGATTTGTGATAAATGTTCGAGGGGCTCCAAATCTGAGAAAAATATTGTTATATAGGAAGTCAACTACTTGTTCTTCCCTAGTGACTCTTAGATGTTGAACTTATGCCCACTTGGTCAAATAGTCAGTACATACCAAAATATATTCTTTTCCTTGTGAAGGGGGGTCTATAGGACCGACAAAATCCAATCCCCACTTTTCAAATGGTTCAAGGACTACCTAGGATTGCAGATGCATTTCATTGGATGTAGTGGGTCTCCCTACTCTTTGGAATTCATCACAACAATGAACATATTTCTTTACATCTTTATGCATAGAGGGCTAGTATCCTGCACCTAAAATCTTATGGGATGTCCTTTTGGTAGAATAATGGCCTCTAGAGGGGTCATCATGGCAAGCTCTAAGGATGCTATATGTTTCATCTACGCTGACACAATGTCGTAAAACCATATCAGGACCACATCAAAAAATATTTCATTATTCCATTTTAATGAAGCACTTTCTCGAATGAGGCATTTCTTCTATTTTGATGTAAAATCTAGTGGCAAATTTGAAGTGGCCAAGTAGTTGGCGATGCTAGCAAACCAAGGGGTTTAAATGGAGATGGAAAATAAATTTTCATTTGGGAATTGATCCTGCACAAGAGCATTGTCTCCATTATCTTGTTTGATCATGGATAAGAAATCTACAACTACGATGAATTTTCTAGGTTTGTCAATAATGGTCACACTGAATTCTTGTAGAAGCAATAACCATCTGATTATCCTTTCATTTACTACAAGATTTTTCATTAGGTACTTGTTGGTTGAATGGTCTGTGAACACAGTTACTTTGTACCCTATAATGTAATGTCGAAATTTCTTGATTGAATGTACTACAACTAGAAATTCTTTCTCCGTGGTGGTGTAATTTCATTAAGTGGGAGTCAAATTATTACTAATGAAATAGATAGCATGCTTTTCCCCATTCTCATATTCTTGACCTAAAACTACTCCAATAACATCATCAGAAGCATCTACATAAATATGGAAAAAAAGGTTCCAATTAGGTCCATGTAGGATAGGAGCAGAAATGAGTTTCTCCTTAATGATCTCAAATGATGATTGACACTCTGCTATCCAGACAAACTCTACATTCTTTTGAAGGAGGGAAAACATAGGGGCTACAATCTTGCTGAAATTTTCTATGAATCTCCTGTAGCATCCAACATGTCCTAAGAAATTTCTAACGTTAGTTATGTTTTTTAGAGTCTCAAGTTGTTGTATTACCTCAATTTTATTAGGATCCACTTTTATCCTGTCAGCTGAAATGTGATGTCCCAACACTATCCATTGTTCTACCATTATTAGGCACTTTTCATGACTCGGGGATAGTCGATGGTCCTCACATCGCTTCAATACTTTGTCCAGATTTTGAAGTCCTTCATCAAAATTTGACCCATACATGGTGAAGTAATCCATGTAAACTTCCACAAAGTCATTCACTAACTCAACAAATATGGCCATGATAGCTCTTTGAAATGTTGCAAGAGCATTATAGAGCCCAAAGGGAAGGACTCGATATGCGAATGTTCCCCAGAGGAAAGTAAAAGTTGTTTTGTCCTAGTCTTCTATTGCTACCTGTATCTGGTTATATCCACTGAATCCATCCAAGAATATGAGAAATACTTCCAGCCAAATTATCCAAGACTTGGTCTACAAACAGTAGAGGGAAGTAATCTCTATGAGTAGCTTTGTTAAGTTCCCTATAGTCAGCACACACTCTCCACTTCCCATTTTTCTTTGGAACCATAACCAAAGGAGAAACCCATTTGTTATCAGAAATGGGATAAATGAATCCTACTTGTAGAAGTTTCTCAATTTTTTTTAAAAAAATGTCTTTCAAGGTAGGATTACGTCTTCATTGTGGTTGATGAACAGGTCTAACATCCTCAGTATAGATGTGATGGGTACAAACACTTGGGTGTATTCCTCTCATGTCTGTGTAATCCCAAGCAAAAGCTTTAGATCTATTCATGAAAACATCAAACAATTTGTTCTCTTTTGGTTCTATCAACCATCTATTGATATTCAAAGTTTTTCCTGGTAATAACATGATGGTTTTGACCCCTGGATGGTTGGAGGTGACAATATAAACTTCTCTAGTCAAAGTGTTGAGAGGACAACTATGTGGTATGGTTCTATAAGAGTTTGGCAATATCTTCAAAGAAGTGATCCATTTTTGGAATATTATTTTCCAGGGAACAAGGTAATCCCATGAAGCTGGTGTAATCAAATTCAGTGTGATCAACGTTGATTGGCTACCCTAGAATCTCTTCTACGTTTAAAATTTCCTCATCACTTGAGTCTATAGTAAGATTTTCCATATTGTTTTCTAGTTCATCTTCTAGCTCTTCACCATGTTGTTTGATGACTACCATAGCAAGTGAGGCTAGATTCTCTTGTTTGTTGAGACCGTCTAGTTCATCAACCCAAAATTGATTATGTTCAGTAGGTTTAGCGGGGGGTGGGGGGTATAGGAATAAATGTTTACTATTGGGACCATGTGAAATGGTCATTCCTCCCTCCCTACAGTCAATCTTGGCTACAATTGTATCCATCCATGGTCTTCCAAGGATTATCAGATAACTATCCTTTGGTGTGAGGGACTGGATTATTTGAAAGTCTATTGGATATTCCCAACCATCAACCTTAACAAGAACATTTTCTATAACACCTTTGGGAATAACTATGGATTGATTTTCCATCTGTAACACTGTAGTTGTGGGTCGTAAATTAGTGAGTCCTAAATTTTCCATAACATTGACCATCATTACATTAATGGCCATTCCTAGATCCACAGTGCATTAGGTATTGCTACCTCATTGATTATCACTGTTATGAGTGGGTTGCCTGGGTCATCATATTTTCGAGCAACAATTTTTCTAGCCAAAAATTCAGCTAGATACCCATTTATGTGAACAGTATTAATCCATTTTGGTTCCTTCCTAGTGTTTTAATGCACAATTATTTAATCAATTGGTTTAGTTTAGGAATCTCTTTAATTGCTTGTAACAAAGGAACTTCAATTTGAAGTTGTTTAATCTCTTGTATTAATGTAGTTTCAGTGGATAAGGACATTTCTAGAGGGTTTTTCAAGGTGGTTGGTTTGAGACACTCCGAAAAAGGCGCTTGAGTTTTATCTTTCAAAGTGGAGTCCTTCTTTGAAGGATCAGTTGGACGCTAACCACCCTCCTCTTGAGGTAACTCAAAAGTTCAATATGAGGATTGTGGAAGGGTCTTGTCTTGATCACTCACTGGGTTTTTATCTAAAGGTGTGGAAGATGTTTTAGCTGTTTCAACAGATTCCTTAACTGGCTTGTCCAAGATCTCAACTATAGTAGTTGTTGGAGTGTTTTTCCTGACCTTAATTGAAGGTTTCCACAATGGATAGCATTGAGTCTAGTCACATTTTCCTATTCCATAGCACTGGGGTATTTTGATGATTATTCTTTGGATTAGGAAAAGGTTGTGTTGGAAGTTGTGGTTGGTTGACTTGCTCATTTTCTTGAGAGTTTTGAGGAGCTAGTAAAAGTTTTTGTTGGGGATTATGCATCCTCCTTGGGACAATGTGAAATTGATTTTGAGGTTGATTCCATTGAGGAGTAGGATTTTGAGGATACCATTGTTGTTGAGTCTGGTTTGGCCATTGGGGGTTTCCCTCAGACTGATTTTCCCATTTAGACAGTCCCCAAGGGTAAGATCCCTAGTTAGGTGGTGCTTGAGGCCAAGGTGCCACCCATTGATTATTATTCCAATTGTTTGGGGCTCACCAGGAAGGATTTGAGTTTTGGTCGTAAGAGAAATTCCTTCCAAGTCTTGGATTCACAAGATTGATCTCCTCTTCAACCTGAGTTGTCCTCTTCTTGGAATTTTTGATTGCATTTAGGATCTTACATTGATTAGTAGCATGAATATTCTCAAAAACTTGACAAATGTCAACTTTATCTAAGGGACATTCTCTTAATAGATGTTTGTTTCAACACCTAGGGAAATAGATGGATAAGGTCTCAAGGTTACATGTTTTGGCCCGTATTCCATCCAACGTGGTGTTTAGTTGAATGAGAATGTCAATCTTAAGATTTGCTATTTCCTCATGCAGTTTACCTATTTCATTGGAACCTTTGAAAAGAGTAGATTTATGAATACATCCTCGAGTACGAGATAAATTCTGACATAACTCAGTGGTATCATTGAGTCCAAGTTGAGACACATCTCCTTTTCCCATTAAGTCTAGGCTTCTCCTAGCATCTTCATCAAGTCCCTTGAGAAATATGTTCTTTAGAATTTCTAGACTTATGGCTGCTCCACCACAATGTTTAGATAAGAAGATGAACCTATCAAGGTAATCTTCTAGGCTTTCATCTTCATTCTGCCTTAATTTGAACAACGCCTCCTTCCTATCGTTGACTCTATAGTAACTCTATTATTTGTCCAAAAAGGAAAACTCCATATCATCCCAAGAGATTATCAACCCTGAAGCTAATCCCATGAACCAATGCAGTGTAGCATCCTTTAAGGTGGAGGGAAAAAGTTTTAGTTTTTGGTTATCATTCTTGTAGTCATACGTCTGACACAACACCTTGAAATCAAATAGAAACTGGTCTGGGTCTTCGAAGGATAAACCTCTAAAAGTGTGCAAGAAGGCTAGTGAAATGTTTTTCATAGGTGTATCATCATCTTGATCAAGAGCAATAAGATAAGTAAACGTATGTGCTCCCCGGTGTTGGGTTAGTGACATTTCTACAGTCATCCATAACGTTGAAAATAATGTGTTCTTCAAAAGTTTTCTCTAATGGCTATGGTTATGGGGTATGCAAAGGAATTCTTTCCTCTACAATGGTTTGCTTGAATGGTTGAAGTTCTGGGGTATACTGTGAGGTCTCAAGTTGGTCCTGCTCGATCAATTCTATGATAAGTTCTTCAGTTGAGACTTCTTCCTCCCTACTTGTGGTTGGAACGTCTTTTGGGGGGGTTTTTGGTATGAATCTTCCGTGTGGGCCTCGTTTCCTAACCATGCAAAAAAAGAAGCCTGACAACTATTTTTTTTTCTAAAAGAGGTATTCAAGCTATCTTCTATTAACACTAGAAAAGGAAGTTCCCCAACAACAATGCCAAAAAGTGATAGACTGTCATTAGGTCCTATCACCTTAGTTGAAAATGCATCAATAATATTGACCAGTTAGTGTTTGAAGGCTGTATGCAATAGGGGACATCTTGGATAACTCTCTTATATTTTCTGAATTCTTGAAATAGTTGCAAACAAAAGAAATTGAAATAGAAAGCATAAAGTTTTTTAAGCTAGAAAGCATGAAATTGTTAAGCTAGAAAGCATAAGTTGATTAAAATAGAAAGCATATAAACTACCTAAAAGGAATGCTTGGAGTAAAACTATAAAGTTTAACTTTAAATGAGAACAACTAATTGAATAACAAATAACTATTAACAGAAAGCAAACTTAACAACCTATAACTAACAACCAGAGTGGGTGCTATGGAATTTCAGATAAATATAACTAAAAGATGGAAAACTTAAATTACGACCTGCAGGAATAATTGATAGAGCTCGACACATACAAATAACATTCATCCACATTTATCATGTTGTACCATAGAAAAATGGATCTTTGGACATTTCCACAATCATTTGGGTCTTTTTCCTATGATGCTTGGCCTATTTTGCTTAGATTTAATGTTGTAATGTAACTTATACATTCACATTAGGTCTTGAATATTTAAATTATTAAGACTTTATGATGTCTTGTAAAGGTGTTGTGAAGTGTTGTAACACATTTTTACACTTTTCTAGACTCTTCTTATTATAATTAATCTAAATATTCCCTTTTTATCCCTTACCAATTCTTATTTTGAAGTGTTGTAAAGTCTTGTAACAAAATTTCATGCTTTTCTAGACTTTTCATCACTAATTACAACTTTATTATGCTTTATTTGGCCCCTTTATGCAGTTATAAACCTTAATTAAGTGTATTTTTGAATAAAAACCTGACAAATATCATTAAATGCAACTTAATTTCTGACACCCATTCACTTTCCTTGAGTGAGACCCATTTGCCATGGTGGGTGAATGAGTCCCTCTTGCACAAAATTCAAAATAAACTAAACTTAGTGGCAGGTTTTTATTCATTAAGACCTAAGGTTGGCCTGTGATGTTGTATTTTTGAGAAATTAGGGCATAAGTGTGTATAAATACATGATTTTCTATTCATTTGAGGCCCCATTCATTCAAGTATTTATCCTTGCATTCAATCCATCTAAGCATCCATTTGAGCATAATAACATCATTCAATCAAGCAATTATCAAGCATCTTGGAGCAACCATTAACATATCTTCAGACTTCAACAACAAGGGTTTGGTGAGTTCATGACACTTGCATGTTATTTGTTCATCATTCCTTTTTTATTTCATTTCATTATCAAGGGTTTGATTACCAAATCGGGGTTTGACCAAGGCAAACCCCTATACTCTAACCCTTAACCTTTTCCCCCTCTTTGCATGTGTGTTTGCAGGTCTAGTAGGCAGATTTTTCAAAGAGATAGGTGTTGAAAAGTGGTCAAACAATTAATAAAAGTTATTCAAGTCAAAAAAGACCTAGTTGAAGCTTGGAGGTATCCTTTAGTCCGTTTTCTACAGATTTAGATCCGTCAACCTGACAAGCAGACAAGTATAGATCAGGACCCACAAAGGACTTTGGAATTTGCAAATTTTTGTAGGTGGACTAATTCACCATCTATGGTGAATCAGTTCCACTGCTAGGTTGGAGAAATTTTTTTCTAAGGTTTTTAGTTCCCGACACCCCAAAACTTGTTTCAGCAGAATTTACCAGAAGCAGGACTAATTCACCATTTTTGGTGAATGAGTCCCTGTGGTCATCAATAGTAATTTCTGAAGCATTCTAGAACCTTCCAACATCAACATTCTACCTCTAGGTGCACTCCATTTAGTTTCATTAAGTTCTATTTCCATTTCATTAAGTTCTATTTCCATTTGTTCACGTTTCTAGTTCATGTTTGCATACAACACTGTGTTTTCAAACATATCGTATTTCTTAAGTTTTGCATAAGTAATCAATCCATTTTATCAGTCCTTTGCATTTAAATCATTACATTTAGGCATATTCTCATTAATCTTGTATTAATTTGAGTGACCTGCCAAGATTTTTGGGTCTATCTCTCTCCTTTAGGTGAAAAATCCGAATAAAGTAAGAGTCATAGCACACATCAAAAAAATCTTTGGTTCATTTTGGTGAACCTACATTCTGAACATTATCTTTCTAATTTACATTTTCATTTTTATCCTAGGATTCATTGCATTAGCTTTTGCATTGTTTTGCTTCCTAGGGTTTTCAAATTTTCATTAGTGAATATCTCATATAGGTTTCAGTTTTTGCACTTCAAAAAATTAAAAATACTAAAATTTTGCATCTGCATCCTAGTTTTGCATTAGAAAAGCATAAAAATCATTTTAAATTTTATGAAAAATCACAAAAAATTTCACCCATGGACTCATTCGCCACCCTAGGCGAATAAGTCCAGTTGCACTTTTTGCACAAAAATTTCTGGCATTTTCACAACATTTTTTGCATTTTTGTTTTCTGTAACTGCATCTTTGTCACTATTTTCAGATTCACTGTTCTATTCAATTTCTTGCATTTGTTTACTTTCATTTGCATCATGGCCTTTTGCTTTAATAATTTTTGGATGTCTTTGAAATCCTTAGTTGACATGTCAAACTGTGCCTTTGGCTGTGATCCTAATGACCTTGAGCTTCCTCATGCTCCTTCAACTCCTCATGATTGTCCTTCTCGTGATGTTGACATCATTGGAGAAGATGATGCTAGCATGAATAAGATATTAAATGAATGCCTTGACAACCTTGAAGCCAATGCAACCTTTTATCCATCCATGAAGTCACAAGACCTTCCTACAGTATCTCCTCCTGATATGTTTGGATACTTACATCTTCAAACCAATGAAGGACCTAAGATTCTACCCTTCGATGGACCTCATTCTTCTACACACACAATTCCTCAACCATTCTATGATAACAAAGTCACTAGTACTCCTATCAACCTTGAAGAAACCTATGGTAAAGGTTTTACTATTTGGAAAAAGCAAGGATGTGACACAACAACTGAACTTGCAATACATCGGATTTTTTGAACAAGTAATAACTGACGAAAACACACAAGGGTTAGGATATCAAGCTCCCCTTGATTTGAACATTATTCTTCCTCATGAACAACCTTTGACTAATAACAATATTGCAGCTATAAGGATCCCCATGGGTCCTCCTCCCCCTTCCATTCATGAAAAGGGTGAATCTAGTAAATGCAAACGACCTTACAAGCTGAAAAAACTAAAGTTTCCTCTCCATCCACCACCTGAATGTGAAAGGAAACTACAAATTCTTTTAAATATAGGTATTATACTATTACCACCTTCGAATAGGTTGGTCATCCGTCCTAAAGATTCTAATGTACCATATTGTAAATACCATCGTGTTCTTGGACATTGCAGTGATGAATTTCAGACATTGAAGGACATACTAAGCAAGTATCACTTCACTGATACCGACTTCTATCCCATACTCCCATAAGTCCAACCTTCCAATTCCTTGACATGCAATAGTCATAGAATCTTCCATTCTCACTATTGCATGTCCTTTCCCATCACCTATCTCAGTTCGTTCTTGCCTTGCACTAAGTGGGGGAAAGTAGTTGTCAACCTTGTCCTGTTAATGCATTTGTCCTTGTCCCTTAGCCATGTTGTTTACCCTCCCGCTTGTACTAATTGAGATTGGGAGGTGGATGAATTGTTTGATGTGTGACTGACATTTGCATTACTATCATTTTTACATTTTCCTTTTTCTTTTTCTTTTCTTTGGTGATTGCATGTGCATATTGTGATCCCCTGCAATGTATGTTTGATGTTCTCTCTCTTTGTGCACTTCCTCTATCTGTACCTTCATTTTTCTATATGTCGTACATCACTTTCTCTTGTTGCTTTTGTTTTGTGTTTTCCTTTTGGGGATGACGCAAAGTGTTGAGACACCCTATATCTCCTCCATATTGACCCAAAAGGTCCCTTTTTCTTTTTCTTTTCCTTTTCTTGTGTTTTCCTTTCAGGGATGACACAAGGCATTGAGACCGAAATGTATCCTTCATGTTGACCCAAAAGGCTTCCCTTTTTCCCTTTCACCTTTTTCTTTTCTCTTTTCGCTTTTATTTTGTGTTTTCCTTTTGGGGATGATGCAAAGTGTTGAGATGCCCTATGTCTCTTCCATGTTGACCCACATGGTTCTTTTTCTTTTGTTTTCACTCTCTTTGTGTCATTCTTCCAGCTGTATGTATTTGGAGAATGATGATAGTTCTGAGCTCTTTAAAAAACATTGCAGTAATAAACATACTGAGCCCAAATCCATAGATCCATTATGTGTTTGGTGTTTTCCTTCTTGGGGGAAACCCTCTCTCCTTTTATTTTTCTATTTTTCTCGCATGATGCAACCTTGAAAACATATGACTTGGCATACAGGATTTTCAAGTTGGCTCTCATGTCTTGTTTCCTTTTGCATTTTTCCTTCGCTACTTTAAAGTAATTTCTCATAGAATGGTGTGTAGCAATTTCTTTAAAGTGGGGGCATACATTGGCATTATTATTTTACATTTTTCCTTTCCCTAGTTCTTAGTGTAACCTTGTTACTTCATATGATGTGTTTGTCACTTTGTGGAGAAATGATCGAAGCTTGATCTGACTTTACCTTTTCCTTTTTCTCTTCCTTTTCTTTTTCTCTTTCATATGTCTGTTCCTTTGTTCTTATGTTTATTTTTTCATGGGATCTTCATCCTAGGGGCTTGATCATCCCTCTTGATCGTTGTTGTCTCATCTTGCTAGCATAAGTGCATTTGGATCCCTTTCGATATGCACGACTGGAATTTAGTGTGAGTTTGAATCAAGTTCATCCTCTCACTAAAGTGGGGGCTAAATGTACCCTAGAATGGATATTTGGAAATTTTCACGATCATTTGGGTCTTTTTCCTATTATGCTTGGCCTATTTTTCTTAGATTTAATGTTGTTTAATGTAACTTATACATTCACATTAGGTCTTGAATATTTAAATTATTAAGACTTTATGATGTCTTGTAAAGGTGTTGTGAAGTGTTGTAACACATTTCTACACTTTTCTAGACTCTTCTTATTATAATGAACATCTAAATATTCCCTTTTTATCCCTTACCAAGTCTTATTTTAAAGTGTTGTAAAGTCTTGTAACAAACTTTCACGCTTTTCTAGACTTGTCATCACCAATTACACCTTTCTTATGATTTATTTGGCCCCTTTATGCACTTACATGCCTTAATTAAGTGTATTTTTTAATATAAACCCAAAAAATATCATTAAATGCAACTTAATTCCCAACACCCATTCACTTGCCTTGAGTGGGGCCCAATCACCATGGTGGGCGAATGAGTCCCTCTTGGCACAAAATTCAAAATAAATTCAAATTACTGGCAAGTTTTTATTCATTAAGACCTAAGGTCGGCCTGTGATGTTGTATTTTTGAGAAATTAGGGCATAAGTGTGTATAAATACATGATTTTCTATTCATTTTAGGCCCCATCCATTCAAGTATTCATCATTGCATTCAATCCATCTAAGCATCCATTTGAGCATCATAAGATCATTCAATCAAGCAATTATCAAGCATCTTGGAGCAGCCATTGACATATCTTTAGAGTTCAACAACAAGGATTTGGTGAGGTCATGACACTTGCATGATATTTGTTCATCATTCCTTTCTTATTTCATTTCATTATCAAGGGTTTGATTACCAAATCAGGGTTTGAACAAGGCAAACCCCTATACTCTAACCCTTAACCTTTTTCCCCTATTTGCATGTGTGTTTGCAAGTCTTGTAACCTGTAGATTTGTCAAAGAGATAGGTGTTGAAAAGTGGTCAAACAATTCATCGAAGCTATTCAAGTCAACAAAGACCTAGTTGAAGCTTGGAGGTATCCTTCAATCTGTTTTCTACAGATTCAAATCCACCAACCCGACAAGCAGACAAGTATAGATCAAGACCCATAGTGTTGACTTTGGAATTTGCAGATTTCTATAGGTGGACTAATTTTCCATCTGTGGTGAATCAATCCCACTGCAGGGCTAGAGAGAGTGTTTTATGAGGTTTTTAGTTCCCAACACCCCGAAACCTGTTTCAACAGAATTTACCAGAAGCAGGACTAATTCACCATCTGTGGTGAATGAGTCCCAGTGGTCATAAATAGTAATTTTTGAAGCATTCCAAAACCTTCCAGCATCACCATTCCACCTCAAGGTGCACTCCATTCAGTTTCATTAAATTTTGTTTCCATTTGTTCATGTTTCTAGTTCATCTTTGCACACAACACTGTGTTTTCAAACATATCATATTTCTTAAGTTTTGCATAAGTAATCAATCCATTTTATTAGTCCTTTGCATTTAGATCATTCCATTTAGGCATATTCTCATTATACTTGCATTAATTTGAGTGAACCACCAAGATTTTTGTGTCTATCTCTCTCCTTTAGGTGAAAAACCCTAATAGAGTAAGAGAGTCATAACACATCAAACAAATATTTGGTTCACATGTAAAAAATAAAAATAACAGAATTGAAAATAAAAATACTGATCTATCTATTCTTCTTGATTCCCTCGAGTGGCTAGCTTTGTACTGTTTTAGCGCTTAAATCAGATCACATGAACTTTTGTATCTTCAAAATGAATTCATCCATAACAATTCCATTGCACAGAACTAGTAACTCAGAATAAGACTGGAAAACTTATTTTATTCATATTAGAAAAAGTGTAACACAGAGACATAGTTCAACACATATTATAACAACATAATGGTATCACTATTTCATTGTTTCTGGCAATTACATATATATACTAAATTGCTAACAAAATCCTAGATTTCAAATGGTGGAAGATCACCATTGAAAATGTATTCTAACAAAAATTTGGCCAACCGATCGACTGAGGTATTCTAAAAGACTTGTTCCACTATGCACTCCAGAATTTTTGGCGCCTAGACTTCTAGCTCTTTTTCTTTATCTGGTTGAAGTCCACTTTAGAGTCCACTCGGTTGTGCATAATGACTAGTAAAATGACTGAAAGCTACACCATTATATCAATGTTAGTCAGCTAATTTCAATTGATTTAGGAAATAAAGATTATACATCTTTTTACAAAAAGTAAGTAATTATTAATCCTAAAATTAAACAATTGGCAGGGTAAAAGTGATTGGGAGAAATAAGGAAGGGTATTTGGTTGATTATATTCTAGAAATTATTTATACCTCATCATAGAGCTTACCAGTAACCTCCATAAAACCTTTATTCAAAGATCCTCTCGCTTCATCATCATTGGTGATACCCTTTATCAGAAAAGTCTCGATGAAATGTTACTTAGATGTTTTAACTTGAAAGAAGCTTCAACTACCTTAAAAGAGATAAGCGAAAGTATTTGTGGGTCACATTCAAGTGGTTTTACCTTAGTAAAAAAGTTGCTTAGAATTGGGTATTATTGGCCTACCATGGAACAAGAGGCAAATCAGTTTGTTAAAAAATGCTTATAATGTCAGCAACATGGCAATCTCATCCAAACTCTGGTAGAGGAATTATGATCTATACCGACACCTTGGCCTTTTTCATAATAAGGGCTTGATCTCATTGGAAAGATAAGACCCACCTCATCCAATGGCCATAAATTTATTATCACCGTCACTAAGTATTTTACAAAGTGGATTGAATGCATTCCTATGACTTTCATCACAGGTAAATAAATATCCAAGTTTACCCTAAACTACTTTTAATATGTCGATATGGTGTTCCTTAAGCTATTATCACAAACAATGGAACACCCTTAAAAACTAGGGTATCCAAGAGCTTTGCACCCAATTTCATATCCTTGAACATTGTTTCTCCACACCCTACCATCCTCAAGGAAATGTCCAAGAAAAAGCATCTAATAAGACTATGTTGAAAATATTGAAAAATACTATTAATGATGTTAGTTGAGATTGATACTTGCAACTGAATCTTTTCTTATGGGCCTACCAAAAAAGTATCAAAGCACCCACTGGTACCACACCACATTCCTTGGTCAATGGAACTAAATCCATCTTACCCATTGAGGTCAAGCTCCCATCACTAAGGGTTTCATTATAAAACCTAATTGATGATGAAGAGTACCAGATTTCCAAGTTGAAAGAGCTAGAATTGTTGGATGAGAAACATCTAGAAGCACTGAATAATTTTCAAGCCTATAAAAATTGGCTCTGTAGAAGTTATAACAAGAAAATCAAGGGGCTGACACTTTCAAGTGGGAGACCTAGTTCTTAAAGAGAATTAGAAAAATTAGTTAGATCAAGAAAACAAAGGAAAATTTGAACCTAACTAGTTGGGACCATTTCTTATTACTGCAAGCTATGGATTTGGAGCATATTAACTAGCAACACCTGAAGGGGATCGCTTGTAGGAGCCTATCAACAATAGTCATCTAAAACATTTTTATGCCTAGCACATGAAGGGTATCTTATATGAAAAAACCAAATATATATATATATATATATATATATATATATAAAGATAAAATAGTAAAGAGAAAAATCATCCTCTAGTGAAAACCTCTTCGGTTGCACTTTGGGCAAGTACCTTTGTGAAAACCTAGAAAACATGTACCATGTGTAAATAAGCACCATTTACCATCTATCAGGAACCCTTTTCATCCTTTCATAATAAATATTCATCTATTTATTCATCTTTTTTCCATGCATCTACATTCCTAGCATGGCTTGGTGTTTGACTAGTGTCCATGACTATCAATACTACTTGGCATTGTCTTAAGGTTAGCTTATCTAGCTCATAATGAAGTAGTCTAACTTATGGCCAAGGGCATCTTCCTGAACCTAGTCGTTAGTTTGGATTCTTGTATATCACCTAAATGATTCAAAATTCCAAAACAATCCAAAACATGTTCAAAATATAAAAAACATCTAGATTATGTTCAAAACTCCAAAAAACATCCAAATAGTATAAAAATAGCAAAACAAACTAAAAAAATGTTGGAAGAACAAAAAAAACCTCAATTTTTTTAAAAAAAGTAAAAAAAAATAATTTTTTTTTCCAAAAAGAAAACAAGTCACCCATTGGCCACTCATCCATCCAAAATAATTTTTTCATCCATAATAAACCTATCATCACTCTCATCTTTGAGAAAACAAACAAAAGCAAATATATCAATCATCAAAACACAAATTTGTTAAAATACTATCATTGATCATTGTCAAAAACCTATCAACTATCTCTCATGTCATTGACCTAAAAAATCATCTAAGAAAATGTCCAATGAATGCCTTAACAGATATATC
The DNA here is from genome assembly GCA_007258455.2 of Sequoia sempervirens. Classification (NCBI taxonomy): domain Eukaryota; kingdom Viridiplantae; phylum Streptophyta; class Pinopsida; order Cupressales; family Cupressaceae; genus Sequoia; species Sequoia sempervirens. Next base: position 118,612,015 of record VDFB02072274.1, read on the forward strand.
TTTCCTACAATAGGCACCATTTTGGATATTACCTAAAACAATTCTCTCTGGAAAGAGATATGATGACATTGTTGTGTTTCGTCAGTCTATATTTTATTTTGGTTTTTATCTTTTTGTCTCTTTCCATCGATCACTTGAAACTACCTTGATCTTCAATATCTTGGTGTGTCTAGAGGGGTACATAATGGGGTATAGTCATTGCTTTCATCTACTATATTTGTTGTATGTTCTTGTAATACGACCTAGGTGAATACTTGCCTTGTGTGTGTACGAATATTCTTGAGCAATACAATGACTTGTGCATATTAGGTTCTTTATACCTTTTGTGTATGTGTCTACTTGCTTTGATGGCTTCATTCTCTAACATGATCAAATAAGGTTTTTGTATGTTAGGTATAAACAAGAATACTCCTATCTATTTGCAGAGTCAAATTCCATGCAATAGATACAACATAACCCTAGTTATTCATACCTTGGTGCATCATGTCTACTTGCTATATCAAAATAAGGATTGCTTTATATTATTCAACACATGATCTAAAAAGAAAAAGAAAATCATCTCTCATCACATATCCAATAAAATCTCAGTGAAATCCATCTAATAATTATAGATTTATTGGTACTTCATCAACATCGTTCATTCTTCTATTTCTATTCTATTCTATCTAATCATCCATTCTTCTATTATGTGTTATCATACTAACATTTCTATCCAAGTATCATGGCATATTACACAAAAATATGAATCACATCCTGCATCCATAAATTGTTAATAACAACTCATAACATCCATCCTGCATGATCATCATATATCACATTAAAATACAAAAAAGTAAATACCATACAAAAGCATCCATCATCAAGTATCATAAGCATACATCCATATATCATGCATATCCATATATTGTGTACATCCATATATCATATGCATCAATAATAAAATATACATCATAACATCATAATCATAATTGCACCAAAAAGGATCATCTCATATATCATAGTAAAAAATAAATTTCATGATACAAAACATATGATACATTGATTGTGTGATACAAGATATATACATAAAAAATACATATACAAGAGGCCATCCATAGCTAATGAATGTATACATATCATAATCTATCTACATCGAGAATCTGTACATCAAAATATAAATATAAAGACATCAATGAGCTACATTGAGCTCCCCCTATCCCCTCTATAAGGAGGTTGTGGTGGACCCATTTGTTGAGGTGGACCCTATGACTATTGGCCTTGCCCTTGTGATCCCTAAGGCTATGAAACCTGATGCCATGAATGGACCTAAGAAGGCCTGCTCATTGATCTTTCATTTGAACCAATAGGTCCTACTACACTCCTCTAGGAGAACCTAGGTTGTCTCTTGTGAGCAGGGACTCCAATATCATACAGATTCCTATAATAGGTGGCCAAAGTATTTGAAATATATTCAACCACTACTTATGAGTGGAATCATTTGATCACCCACCTCTACTCAACTTGGAGAACCATAACTGACCTAAGGTTGAATCGAACTTGCTATTTGACCAATGGTTAATCATATTGAAAGCTCTTACTTAAACACATTGACTCCCTAAGTCAAAACTCAATTGAGTTGATTAGTTATTACTAACTTCGAACACCCAAGAACTACATCATGTAATTACCTGGGTCTTGGCTACTACTACAAGTTCAAAGCTTACCAAAACTCATGAGAGTAATTACTCTCGTAAATAAAATTTTGGTAAAAATTGACAACAAAAGATGATAATTTGACCTTCCTGGTCTTACTATAGTATATAGACATCATATACAAAATACCCCATTTGATGCGTGTTTTCCCATTGAAGTACATAACTTGTCTTTAGGGTTTAGTCTTTCTAGACAATTAGTATGGTCTTTCTTTTTAAAGATTTTCCATTTTAAATTACAAATTTTTCGATAAAATGACAAGGATAAGATTACCAATTGAATTGTTGATATAATGTTTTGGTTAAGCCATCTTTAAATAAGGTCTATTACTAACTGTGCTTTGGACTCTTCTAAAAATCTCTTTAGATATCAACCAACTAATCTTTGGTTCATAATACAAACAAAAAAATCATGGTTTAACTTTTGTCCATCAAAGGTTTCTTTAATGTAATTTTATTTGTGTACAAATTATTTGAATTCTATCCAAAAGCTTACCAACTAGAAAGAAAAGAAACAATTTTCTTTCAAGAATAGAAAAAGACTCTCATCGTATAAGTGGCAGATTCTAGCTCTTTACACAACTATGTCTTGCAAAAGAAAGAGTTTAATAGCATGATTTACCCATAATTGGTTTTAAAAAATTACCCATTTCCAATAAACCCTAGAGGTTTCTATTTCTACTAAAAAGATAAGAAAAATAAGAAGATATTGCTTTCCTGCTTAGGTAGATGTGATTGGTTTGATTAAGCTTTCACTCAGCCCCAAGCACGTAGCTCCAAAAAAAACTACTCAAGCTTCAAAAATCAACTTTAATGTGTAGCTCTAAAGCTATTTTCCAAAAGGTGAGAATGAAAGAACTCTTCACTACTCAGCTCAACTTAGACTGGTTCTCAAACTACCTTGGCCGCCTCTTTCCATTCCATGACCAAACAAGGTAAGAATCAATTTTAAAATGGTTGAAGGCGGTTATAAAAGCAAGTTATAAGCTGCATTTTCCACGATGGAAAGGAAGGGTTTGGGCACGTTTAAAATTAGTTTCAAATCCAAACTTCATGTAGCCCATTGCCACATTGGTTGGTAGATTTAAAAGATATAAGAAACCTTTCACATTCTGCCACTTAGTGGATGTTCCCACACAACCAGTATGCTAAAAAGCTAGCACAATACATATTAATAAACTATGTTTTCTTTGAGTAATATGCTCCCCATCTATTTGGGTCGAGCCAAATTTCCTTTTACCACGGTTAATCAGCCACTCAAAAACATTTATTTATTTATGTAATTAAAATATATTTAAAGTATTAATAACATTCAAGCTACAAAGGGGATGTTGATAATATGAAGTTGGTGATTGATATATTGCACCACTATATATTGGCGTTATTGCCATTTAACAAAGAGCAAATGTAAAATAGTCATTTCCAACTAACACCCTTCATGCTTTCATCAGTATGAGTAAATTTAAATATCAACGATATAAAATTATAGGGTATAATATATAACATATATATATGTATTATTTTATTTTCATATATATATATATATATATATATATTCCATTTTATAACATATATATACACACGTATCTTTAATATTATACAAGAAAATGGATACCAATTACCCCAATTAATTTGCAACCCAAATAAAGCAAGGAGAACAAGACTAAACAATGTCTGGGTTTTACTTACCTTCATGATGCTACTGGCAACCCTAGATACACATTGATTAAATAGAGTCAAACACTTGACCTACATGGTGTAAAGAAACTTAGATGGCATTGCTAGTAATCCCTTAGACTATACCCTTCTCTCGAGTGATACTCTCCCTCTCCCTCTGGATGGTGTGAGGAAACGATCCTACAATTCCACTTAAGAAACAACCAAGTAGTTAGCCGTTAACATATGTACATCAAAGTCATATCATTGTATAACTAAGAATAATTCATTTAACACAAAAACCATCATATTGCATAAAATTTCATCATAGCATTTAAACTTCAAAGTATCATCATCACATATTCATCATTGCATTTTGACATAAGGTAAAAATTAATTTGTAAATCCAAGGTGGGGTGTAACATGGCAACTTTATCACACTTGTTTTATGCACATAACACATAATGAACATATGCCATATACACATGAATGTGGTTAGAGTCCACAACTAGCTTCTCATCTCACCCATTTTCTATATAATCAAGGGGTTGTTAGTTAATCGTAAGCTTTTACATATTGCACATATTGTATGAATATATTAGTGAATTTTGACATTATTAGAAATCTCTTGTAAATGAATATCCTTGTTTTGCAAGATCTACTAGGTTATGAGGGTCAAATATCAAACTCCAACATATATTTACAAGACCTTATAGAAACTCAACTATGACTCCTATGGAAAGCATGTACAAGACCTTATAGAAACTCAACTATGACTCCTATGGAAAGCATTAACATATAATTTTATGTTCATTTTGAGGAGGGTGCCTTGATACATTAACATATTGACAAGTGGCATAGTTTTTTATAAATTTCTCTTGTCATATACCACCTACATGTCAATTACATATGCCCCTATATATTTACCCCTACCCCATTCATTTATTTACAAATCCCCATACATTTACCCTATTCAAATATTTACCATACCCATTATATGCACATGTGTGTGTACATAATTTTTAGTTTGATTTGTCTCTTTTAGATTCTAAATTAAAATTTCTAATTTTGGTTTACTCTTACCAAAAATTTTCCCTCCAAGGAACAACTAAACACAAGCATATAAAATGTATCAATTGATATGTTCTTATATTTAAAAGCATTCAATACATTCATTTTAGAGATCCTCGATTTGGGAGCTATATTTACATATCAATCACATTACACATGCCAATTAGAGCACTATAAGACATGTAGATCTACATAACCATTCCAAGGAGCATACATGCAATGATTATCCTAGACTAAGCTTAGGGATAAATTATTTTTCAATATGACAACTTTATTTGATTGGAGATAATTATAATAATATTAATGTCTAAGAAAGGGAAAAATTGATCTATAAAAATGAAAAGCACAATGAAAAATAAGGAATAAGGAGTAGAAGAAAAACTCTAGTAAACTCAAAATAGAACAAAAATAAGCAAATACTAAAGAGAAAGCATATGCAAATAAATCACACACTTCAATGTCTCACATGTCTTGTCATATCTATTAACTTTTCATAGTGTTACTTTTTGGTCAATCTTAGAGAAGAAACAATATAATTGAAAAATAAAAAATCTTAAAAAGTAAAATCTTTACTTTATTATTGACAAAAATCAAATATAAGAACGTCTCTAATCCTTATATATCGTAAAAATAATTATTAAAAAATTATACAAATTTCTATATAAATTTTAAAAAATTACCCCAAAAGATCAAACCCATTTCATACTCCATTGAAAAAAAAAAAACCATACTCAAAAGCATTATATAGTTTACCCACATGCGTCTATCTTCTATAGTGGCTACACTTTATACTAAATTAATTATTAATTAGTATCTTATCTAAAAGTCCAGATGCCCAGACATAATAATTACAGAAGAGACCATAGCTGAGTGTTTATTTGTACTCTTTTGTCACGAATCTGTCACCACTAGCTGTACTTGGAGTAGCCTTTTGACTCGCCCTCAATTATTTTCTGCGAATGTTAGTTTAGCCTTGCAGAAGAGACTTCTCACCAGCCATGAACTATTTCTTTATGCAAAGGCAACTGAAAAAGCTGCTCCACAGGAATAATGACAAAGGAGAAGTTGAAGATTTCTCCACATGAAATGTATGGGAATTGTTTTCGTTGCAGTGCTTCCAAAACTAGTTGCGTTTTGCCAATCAGGCCATATGCTCGAACAGTAGAAAATTATCAGAGCACATTCTCGAGCACTAGCTAACACAGAGCTTATATATAGAGCGTCTCTCACAGGAAAACTCATACAATTTGTGAGTTGTAGTTACAGTTTAGTTTTTTAGAGATATGGATGCTATGTTTTCTCGCCTTCTGTTTCTGATAATCATTCTCTGTTTGTTTGTAGGTCAGTTATTCAAATTATCATTTCAAACTTCCATCATTCTATACTCGTATGATATTTAAATAAATTGATTGATTTGCAGGGAGAGGCATTGCAGAGAAAGCGCAGGCGCTGTTTGTGTTGGGAGACTCTTTTGCCGACACAGGAAATCGCAATCCATACAATCAAAGCGTAAACCAGTCATGGAGACGGCCGTACGGTTTGACCTGGCCTGGCTATCCTGCAGGCAGATTTTCTTCTGGAAAAATCCAGACAGATTTTTGGGGTAAACCTTCCTTCCAATCACAGATGGTGTAATATGAGGTTTTAAGCAACCTGTAAGCTTATCTATATGTGGCTGTGGTGTGTGCAGGGGATATTTTAGGACTTCCCGTTCCCATTGCTTATGAGCTGCTGAAAAGTCATGACTGTAAAGCAACTGCAAAGAAGATTCGACAAGGAGTGAATTTTGCAGTAGGCGGCAGTGGAATAACCCAAGCCTACGGTTTCACAACAGTACCACAACAGGTGAAGCAGTTTAAGAAGCTGATAGGAGGAAGTCGTGTGTTCGATCCTCACAAACTCTCGCGGTCTGTAGTGCTTATCTCGGTTGCTGGCAACGACTACACTGCATACGTTGTTAGCAGAAACGGCTCCAGAGAGGTACCTAGTTCAAAATCTGAAATGCTTTTTTGCCTGCAGAAATTTCACATCTAATTTTTCTCAATTTTGTGACTTTATTACAGGGACTAATCGATCTGGTAAGGCCTGTGGTAAGAGGGATAATCAACACAGTGAAAGATTTGTATGACTCCGGGCTTAGGAATTTCGTAGTCAGTAATACTGCTCGTTTTGGTTGCGGTCCTCAAGTCGGCAGGACATCCTGCGATTCGGACTACGATGACATTTTGGCTCTTCATACGGGATTACTGACAAAGGGCGTACAAACCCTCAGATCTCGTCTTAAGGATTCGTCCATCATAATTTCAGACTTTGTGTCTGCAGCTGATTATATTTTCTCCAATCCTGCACATTTTGGTACTTAAAAAGCCCTGCCTTTCTTGTTTCTGATAAATCTTCAAAATCAATACTTTCTGAACAATACTCTCTTACTTTTGTAATTGTGTGATAGGTTTTGTGGATTTGTTCGTTCCTTGCTGTGCTGAGAAAGGCGGGATTGATATGTGTGGAGAGGTGGACGAACTAGGCAGGGCTTTATATGAAGTGTGTGCTGACATCAATGAAAAGTTCTACTGGGATTCAGTCCATCCAACTCAGAAAGGATGGCATGCCATAATGTCGCTCTACAGTAATGGAGAACCAGGGGGGAATAAAACATTGAGTTTTATAGATGAAGCGCCAAATGTCATTGAGTGGCTACACTCACTTGGATTTGTTGGTTACAGCATCTCATAATAAGCCACCCAACATTACCACCTAGATAAACAAACCACCAATATTTTCATTTAAATAAACTTTTGCAGGCATTTCTTGATCTTCTGAATATATAATGCCACAGTTTATGTATGTGATCCAATAAATAGTTCTGTAAACAGCTAGAATTTTTCCAATGGAAAAGGAGCAGCTGAAATTATATATGAAATTGTTATGGTATATATATTTTTTCAAAATTGTATTGCAATCGAAAAAAAACAATAAAAATACAATGGTGAAACCAGTTGCTTAAAAGAAAGCTCTTAAATTTGTAAGCACCACTGTGAAAACTTTGCAGAATCAGTTATGTTACAATAAAAAATGCCACCAATTTAGAGTAAAGGATTTATTAGTTAGCAGTAAGAAAGCATTTGTTTCTGGGAAACTGAACTTTAAGATGTCCTTGCATAGATTTGAAATTGAGTAACTACAGTTCAGTTTATAAGTACATCGAAATGTAGGGGAGAGGGGCCCATAGTGGAGCACCCTAACTTCACGTTTCTCAAAATCCTATGTGGAAATTTCAAATCACTCCCAATTCTGAACAACAGTTATTTGACAACTCATGTGCTTCTATATTTCATTTTAGGGCCACATCATCAAATATGATGTCACATCAACATGCTTTTTGTTGAGGTATCCAAAAAGACCCAAAAAAAAAGTGAGACCGATAGTGGTGCATTAAGTCATGTTTTATTGGTGCGCTGATGTGGCATCATATGATTTGTCACTTTGCGTACTTTATGGATAAAAAGTGTTTTGCAATTGGATATTAAAGTGCTCTACTATGGGGCCCACTGAGGACTACTTCTATCCCCACTATTGGACCCTGCTCCATTATGGACCCCTCTCCCCTAATAGTAAATGAAGATCTACCTTTTGTGATAAGCATTTATTATTTAAATAGTAGTTTGCAGGAATTTGATGGTCTATGTGATCGTTTTTTTGTATTTTTGACTTGCTATATTTTTATATAACTGTGAATATGACACTTAAAATTATTATTAAATAGTTATATATATATATATATATATATATATATATATATATATATATATATATATATAGAATCTTTTCAAAGATGGAATAATTCTTTTAATTTCAGTTATCATTGCTTTATATTACTAGCATACATATATTAAATATTAATATATATATATATATATATATATATATATATATATATATATATATATATATATATATATATATATATATATATATATATATATATTATAGTTATATATATATATATATATATATATAATATATATATATATATATATATATATAGAATCTTTTCAAAGATGGAATAATTCTTTTAATTTCAGTTATCATTGCTTTATATTACTAGCATACATATATTAAATATTAATATATATATATATATATATATAGGCGGAGAGTTATCAAAAATATTATTATTTTTATTTATTTGTTCTTTTCGTTTATGCAAATATTTGAATTATTTTTTATTATTTATTTATGTATTTGTTCTTTTTGTTTCATCAAATCTCTTTGACTTGATTTTTTTGTTTCATCAAATCTATTGTAGTTGCACATGATTGGATTGTTGGATGCCACTGTAGACGCCTCTTGGCGTAACTAGCATGTACAAAATAAAAGCATAGTGGGAGTGATCTTGAAGTTATTTTCCTATATGTTGATACCATTGTGAAAATAAGACAAATTCGTAGACTCCAAGAATCTAGTACATGCATTTTTATGTTTGTTAACTCTAATAACTTGGGATAATAATCATATACAATATGTAATAGCAAAATCAAAAATTACATATGAATTCATCCAAGTATATGTTACAAAAAGAATATATTTACAATCGCTCAACACAAAATACAAGTGTCATTTATGTTGCCAATAAAAAATATCATTTTCTATATACTTAATTTTTAGCTATTTATAATCCCAAATTTGTAACATTGAAAATAATAATTTCTAATTTTCTATTTTTTTTTCATTTCCTATCTTAAATAACAATGAAAGCTATGAATACAACAAAAATAGAAAATACTACAAGACGACCACAATACAAAAGATAAATAATATTATTTAATAATAAATTCTTTATAGAATAAAAAAGCAAAATTCCTAAAACATAAGAACATAATCACAAATGAACATTCTATACTAAAACATAATAGAAAAATAATAATATTCAAAGAAAATCTAATATTTATGATAGTATTCAAAATTAAATGATAATTTCTTATTTCATTTTTTTATTATTAAATATTACTTTCCAAACTACCATGCTTGGAATTTGACGGTCACCCCTATTTGTCATATGAAAATTTTGTGACAACATTAAATAAACCGTCACAAAATTTTCATATGACAGGTAGGGGTGGCTGTAATAATAAAAAATGAAATAAGAAATTATCATTTAATTTTGAATACTATCATAAATATTAATTTTCTTTGAATATTATTATTTTTTTTAGTATAAAATGTTCATTTGTGATTATGTTCTTATGTTTTAGGAATTTTGCTTTTTTCTTCTATAAAGTATTTATTGTTAAATAACATTATTTATCTTCTGTATAGTGGTTGTCTTGTAGTATTTTCAAGTTTTGTTGTATTCATAGCTTTCATTGTTATTAAAGATAAGAAATGAAAAAAAGTCAATGTTACAAATTTGGGATTAGAAATAGTTTAAAATTAAGTATGTAGAAAATGATATTTTTTATTGGCAACATAAATGACACTTGTATTTTGAGTTGAGCGATTGTAAACATATTCTTTTTTGTAACATATACTTGTATGAATTCATATGTATTTTTTGATTTTGCTATTATATATTGTATATGATTATTATCCCAAGTTATCAGAGTTAACAAACATAAAAATGCATGTACTAGATTCTTGGAGTCTACTAATTTGTCTTATTTTCACAATGGTATCAACATATAGGAAAATAACTTCAAGATCACTCCCACTATGCTTTTATTTTGTACTTGCTAGTTTTTTTTGTCTATATTTATTTGACTAGGAATAATTAATAATTCATTTGGATAAAGGGTTTGGTTTTTCCAAAAAGAAATGCATGTTGTGTGTTTGCATGTTTTTTTCAAGGATTTCTATCTTTTTATAGGGCGTGGAATTGTGAAAGTTGAAATCCCCTATGTTGTATATGTGAATTTGTTTGCATGCATATATATGATATTATTTGATTAGTGATTGTTATGATGTTTAAAAGTGTTGCAGTTGGTCTATGGTAGATGTCACAAATGAAAAGATTCTTTTTTTATTAAAAGGTAAAACAAGTTTCAAAGGATCCCAAAACCCTTTACAACAAACATCATTTGGCATAAAATATAAACAATAGCATGACTACACTCAAGCTACCCCACAAAAACAGTCAACCCAAAAAAGAAAAAGAAAAACAACCTACACAAATATAGGCCCCCACCTAGTAGTATGCACACCCACATGTGTGTTAGAAACAAATATATGTTTAGGAAGAGATTTTATCCTTATTTGGATGATAGTCCAAGACACACCATTTTTTAAATCCTCGTATTAAGGGGAGAGGAGAGGAGAGGAGAGGAGAATCCTCTATCATTGCATTGACCATCTCAACCAAATATGGAGAACAATATAGTCTAACCAAAGAATACTTAAGTTTCATAGAATCAATATGTGAGAAAGCAACAAAGGTTCCACCAACAAACTCCTTGAAAGGTACAAGCTCGTAAGAAAGAGTAGAAACTAGAATAGGGCCAAGAGAAGGTATTTCATCAATAAATGAATAAGATGTTGAAGTTATTTAACCATAGAGGGACCCACTTCCTAAGAAAGCTCATCAATATTTGAGGAAGCCATAAGATGATTGTAATCCTTAGAGTCATAAAACTCACCAATAGTTTAGTGTTTGGGATGGGATTTATTCCACCAAGTAGCTAAACCCACCAACCTATGATGGTAGTGGGGAAAATCAGAAGTAAGGTGTCCAGTAGAAAAGAAACCTATACAATGAAAAAGAGACCCTCATAATCAAGTAATTGAATCCATGGCTTATCCTCTAGTATAAAGATGAATATACCCAAGAAGAGTCTTGGAAATGTTGATGTCAACCAAAATGTAGGCATAGGTGCTATGGCCAAATTTTTAAGAAGCAACATTAATCCTAAGAAAATGGTCAATCATGTCACCAATATATTCAAGGTAGGAGACACCCCAAAAATGGAGATGAAGGTTAGATAATCTATCCTAGAATAGAACAATATTGAGGGCTTCAAAAAGAGTATTGAAAATTGAATGTTGTTATTAATAGTTACAATAAGAAATATTGCTTCAAAAAAACTAATGTAAATGGTATTATTCTAGAGACTTGAATATATTTTATACTAAAAATCATGATGCACTAAGTGGTGTGTTGAAAAGCATCCAAACTCTAGGAATGCATTGTGGAAAATTGGTTATTTTTTATGTCTCTCTTGTAAGCTAAAATGTATGATGACAATAGATTATTGTCATGTAGAATGTCACCTCTATGCAACTAAGGGTGGTGAGTGTTTATTATAGATCTATTATAATACATGAAGAAATTTAATTTTATAACAAAGATCATTCTTAAATTTCTAATTTGTTATTCACTAAATACATAACATTTCTATAAAGCCTTTGTCTTTCACTTCATTTTTTATTTTATTAGAGTATTCAACAAAAATAATGTGTCTATACTTATTGTGTGTGAAAGTACTATGTATGTTAACTAATGTTTGATTATGCTTGAAATGTCAAATACAAGACCTTGCATTATATGTTCTTGTAATATATATATTATTCGAGCACATGCTAACTAGACTAGATTTTTTAGTCAATATTTTTATTCATTTTTGCATTGGCCTTGCAACTTGATGAGTAGTTATACATCCCATTTCAATGTAATTTGTGAAGCATTTTTTCGTTAATTGTTTTTTATTTTTGGATTTTATACATTTTTGGCTTCAAATGTGTCTGCGCTCAAAGAAAAAGTTGTTCAGAAAGGCGCGCAATGTGCCACATGGTGGCTGCGCGACTTTCATTTATTGCCTTCCTGTCGGGAGAGAGCCGAGACACGTGTTAGCTTGACAAATATTTTCTCAAGGATGATTTTCACAAATTTGAGAATCCCTGCCTGTTCGACACATCATCTCTTCACTGTGAGCAATTTGCGCTTTTAAGAAGCGATATTTTTGGAGTTTGTCAGAGCATGCTGGGTCTTTTGGTTTTCAGGATGGAAAATTTGAGTTAGCTCCATTAAGCCACGTGATTGGTCAACTAGACTTTTGCCAGGCTATTTTCTAGGATCTAATTATTTTTAGATAACGATCTTTGCTAAATATCTAAAGGGAATTAATGCGGCAGTTGGGAATTAATGAGCAAATATTGTCATGACCTAATTACAATCAGATTATGAGCTATCAAATGCTAACATCTGACATCAATTACTTTTGGGTGTGGCAGGGGTTCTCTCTTTTTTCAGCTATAAATGAGAGGCGGCAACAAAAGGAAGGGGTTCGAAGTTCCAGTTTCTTTTTCTCAAGAAAAAGTTTCTTTAGTTTTCTTTAGGCACATAAATATTTTCAGAAGTAATTGGCAGAACACTAGCTTTCTCTGGCATGTTATATTGTTTTAGCTCAAACTATTATCAGATTGAAATCCGACCTTTGTTTTCTAAGTTCATTTGATATTCACACACAAACTATTTGGAAGAAATATTTGATGCATATTATGCCCTTTATCAAGTTCCTTCTTTATGCTTTCATTTAGAATGAAACATTGTGTTAAGCTAAATTCAAGTAGTTTGAGTAGTTGATTTCCATGTTGTAGGCTTATATGGCATGATAATAACTTGTGGAAATTGGATTATGTCTATTGAAATTCTCTATTTTCCTAAAGGGTTGTTTTTTCATATTATGTTGTAAGAAGAGAAAGATTTTATGCAATTTCTGAATGTTTTTCTATTAACCTTGGAAATCTTTATGCTTGATCGAACCTTAATGAACACTTCCTGCGGGGAGATTTGAAAGACTACACTGTGCTTATATTTAGCCTTTGTAGTTCATTCTCTTCCCAACCATGAAGGGTTGTGGCATTATGTGTCTAATATATCATTCATAGGAAAGATTGGGTTTGAAATGTTGTAAAAGCTTTGACACATTGGCATTTTTTATGTTTTACGTTTACATTTCCTTTTACCCTTTTCTCCAAACTCAAAGAAGAGTTGACTTTCTATAAAAGTCCTGGAGGTATTTAGTGAGGTGCAAATTGGTCCCCCACTCACTAAATTTCCCATAAGGCTGTCAGAGAGGCACAAGCTTTGATAATCAATAGTTCTTTTTCTGGCATGCGTAGTGGGACACAAAGTTTTCCGAATGCCTGATTGGAAGTCAGAAATATTTCTTAAATCAGGCTAAGGAAAGAACCTAGAAATTTCGTGCCCAGAGTCCAAACAAGAACATCCCTAAGAGGCCATTTCCAGTACTGCTAGTTACCTGCCTCAGGATCTAGGAAAAGAATACCTACAAGTTCTGTATCACCTGTAAGGATTAATAGAGCAAGAAGTGAGAGCCTAGAATCTAAAGTCTTATTTTCCCCACCTAGAGGTCTAACTTTCCAAATCAAAATACTAGTATATCCAATTCATAGGAATTTTCTCTCCATGGCTCACGTAGTTGCCCTTGCTCCTAGAAATTTTGTAACCTAGGATAGCAGTAGTCTGCTATAGTCGCCTACGCCCCTAGACGTATGGCCTGCCATACCTGCTAATTCCCTCAAAGCTATTCCAAATTTTTTTGGAGAAGACTTCAAAAACCCCTCCGAACACCTCTAGGATATAGCAGAGGTATGCAAAGTACATAACATTGCGGAGGAAAATATTTCTCTTAGGCTGTTGGCTGCCTCTTTCAAAGGAAAGGCCAAAGATTGGTATCGATCTTTGGCCTCTAGTTCTATCTGCTCCTAGGATCATCTCAAAGAGAGGTTGTTCAAATGCTTCTCAGAAAAGGGAGATCGCTCCTCGTTACTGCATCAACTAATCACCATCAAAAGAGGCCCACAAGAGGCCATGAGTGACCTCAACACCAGGTTTCACAAAACTTTGCAAAGAATATGATCCTAGGATCAACTCGGAGAGAGGTTGTTTGAACACTTCTAAGAAAAGGGAGATCGCTCCTCGTTACTGCATCAACTAATCACCATCAAAAGAGCCCTGCAAGAGGCCATGAACAACTTCAACAATAGGTTTCACAAAACCTGGAAAAGAATCCTTGTGACCGCTTGACCCCAAACTGTGATGGTGTTTATATTCTACCTGAAGGATTTCAATTCAAACATCGCGGTGATGATAACCTCCATGGGAGGGGATATCTTACCCTACGCATATGAGTTGGCTATGCATGTGGAGAATAGTTTGATCGACGCTAGGAAACTTCCACCATGACCTTCAATGCCTATATTTGCAGAAATCTCTAGTGGTCCTCAGAAGAAGCTACTCCAAGCACTTTTGCTACATAATTGACGACATCTGCTACACCACAATCCATGTACGTGTACCCCTCCTCATAGTCAAGCATGTCGGGTGCTTCCTCTATAGTAGCGAACATCAATGACATGAAGAGCCTCATGTGGTCTTTTGCTAACGAGTTACTTCTCATCAAACGTCAAAAAGTGACACCTCCAAAGCAAACCACTGAAACCTATGGTGGAGGAAAGCCATCCTATCAAAAAAATATGTACCAAGGACCCTCGAGAGGTGGAGATCAATAAATGGCGTCTGCAAACCAGATAGTTCTGGTCACCATGCTACTATAGACAGTCAAGGACAACGAAAGTAAAGAGATAATCCCTGGCCAGAGCAATTTGGCGGAAGATGAAAATGTATGGTGCTTCCCGTATAGTGATAGTCGCATGCCCTAAAGTTTTCCAAGGGGAAATTTGCAGTAGAAGATAATAGAACAAAGAAGCAAGGGCGTACTCTCGACTACTAAAGAATATGAGTCCCCTAAAATGGAAAATGCCCACTTTAGAGCACAAATGCAAGGAATGTATTTAGAGTGAGAGCTGGATATTGTGTCTGACCAAGTAATTTTTTCATGGATGGAGGAAGAAGATGTAGTATTCTTGAATGAAGCTCCAATGAATAGTGCTCTGCAAGTACAGTCAGACTACAACACAAGATCTAAAAGAAGGCTCATGGGAGAATATGTACAACAAGCTCTATTGCATCCTTAGCCACATCAACCATTGTTGCAAGAAAAGTAGGCTCCACAGTCCACTGGCTAACCTACTCAGTAGTTGTAAACTCCACTATTGCCAGAGAAGGAGATGGATAGGGTTCCAAGCCCATTCATGACAGATCATTTTCCTCTAAAGATGAGAGAGATACCACTATTTAAGTCCAAGGTTCAGCCAGTCAGAATGCTTAATGTGGTGGAACAACTAAAGAAGGCTCCTGCCAATGTATCTATGTGGGACGCCATATCTATCCTAAAAAAAAGACATTGCTTCGGGAAGCATTAAAGAAGGAAGAAAAAATACCACAAACAGATGCGACTCCGCCATACGCTCAAAGTAAAGATAAAGAATCCACGTTGAAACCTCAAGCTTTGAAAGTCACAGCTTTTGTTAATGACATGGATAATTCAAAAGAGAAAGAGGTAAGCAAGACAAAGCCCATTCCCTTCTTTTTAACACTGATTGTGGGAGATAAACTTTTTCATTATAGCATGATTGATTCAGGAGCTAGTACAATGGTCATGCCAAAGCAAGTGGCCAATGCCTTGAAACTTAAGTATGAGCCCCTTGGGAAGGGAATCGTGCTATTGGATGGGAAGAAGTTTTTGAGCATCGATCAGATAAAATATTTTTCTTTAACCCTTTTCTCATGCCCAAGCTAAATGGTCACACAAGAGATAGTGGTGATATACATTCCCCCAGTCTTCGGAGTGCATCTTTCAAGAGATTTTACTGTAAGGCTTGGCAGATATTTAGCGCTTGATTGGTCATGCCTGATATTGAAGACCAAGCATGGGGCGAAGATAAAAATCCTGTCTGAATCTTTGCATCCAGAACACATAGTGGATAATGTAGTCCTAAGTTTTGAAGAAACACATACCTCTTTCTCACAAAGGGAGAGATATTGTGTAGAGATGCTGGAAGATGAAGAAGACACAAGTGATCAGACTCTCGAGGAAGAGGTGTTCCTCAACCAATTCATTGACTTTGACCCATTTGGAAACTTTTATGCAATAGGTCTAGGCACCTACGTGGTTTTTGATGACGATCAGGTCTTTCCAAAATTGATAAAGAATCAGGGGGAATATGATGAGCCGAGTGACAATCGTCTTTGGACCTTATACTTTGATGGAACCAAATGCAAAGCTGGTTCCAGAGCAGGTATCTAACTAGTCTCCCTGACAGAATCAAAGACCCTCAAGGATTTTCATTTTCAATTCCTGTGCTCAAACAACGATGTGTAGTATGAAGCCTTGGTTCATGGTCTGATTCTTACAGAACGAATGGGTGTAAAGAGAGTGCAAGCATTCATAGATTCAGAGTTAGTTGTTAGCCAGGTGTGTGGGAAAGTAGTTACAAAGATATAAGAATGAATTCGTACAGACATCAGATATGGGATCTGATTAAGAGTTTTGAAGCTTTCAATATACAAGTTATTCCCCGATCTCAAAATTGTGTTGTTGATCGGATGGCTTTAATCGGTTCACAATTTGAGCCATTTTTTGATTCAACAACAAGGCATAATGTAGTATAGGTCATCGTCTAACCAACAATCCCTGACAATGATCAGAAATGGCAAGTATTTGAGGATGAAATTTAGATCGTTGCCTTTATATAGAAATTAGGAGGAGCTTTCAAATATTCATAGCTAGGAGCAGAATCTCCTAAAGAGCAAGTTATCTAGTTAAAAGGAAATAAGCTTCCTCAAGGTTTAATCTCCCTTGAAAACCTTTTCGACTATGAGGATGCAAGAAATGGAAAACAAAGGTTCACTGTGGATGTGAAAGATTATGAAGAGCTTGATGTCGGAAGTGGTAGAAAGTTGAAAGTCGGAAGGGAAGTTCCATGGAAGGATAAATAAAGACTAAGGGATCTATGTTCTAGGTATGACAAAGTTATCACCTGGACCTATAATGATCTCAGAGGGTATGATCCGGGCATAATTCAACATACCATTGACTTGGCGGAAGGATCAAAGCCAGTCCGACAAAAACAAAGGCCAGTCAATCCAAAGGTCGAAGCGTTGATGGCATAAGAGCTCACCAAATTGATCGAGTCAAGGATCATATATCCAATTAAGTATTCCACCTAGGTGTCTAATATGGTACCGATTCAGAAAAAGAATGGCGATATTAGGCTTTGTGTTGATTTATGAGATTTGAATAAAGCCTCGCTAAATGACCACTACCTTTTTCCGTTAATGGAGTAGATCCTTAAGACCATGGCCAAATCATAGATGTTTTCATTGCTTGATGGATTCTTAGGTTATAACTATAGGTATATGTAAAGGAAGGCGACCAACATAAAACAAAATTTACCACTAAGTGGGGAACATTTGCATACTCAAAAATTCCATTCAGACTTTCAAATATTGGTGCGACCTTTCAACGAGCAATAGATATTGCCTTTAGAGGATTAATTAATTTGATTATCTTAATATATCTAGATGACTTAATGGTCTTTTCAAAGTCAAAGGATGATCACTTTGATCATCTAGAAAAGGTTTTCTAGAAATGTCAACAGTTCGATATTTCTTTGAATCCCAAAAAATGTGTTTTCGGAGTACCCGAAGGTAAGCTACTTGGTTTTGTAGTATCAAAGGAGGGAATAGCAATAGACCCCAAAAGGGTGAGATCTATAATGGAGTTACACTTTCCAGTAAATCAAAAGGGACTAAAGTATTTTCTAGGAAAGATTAACTTTTTCAGTAGGTTCATTTTAGATTTCGCAGGCATTATGAGACCTATCATGCTGATGCTCAAAAAGAACCTGATGTTCAAATGGACCCCCGAAGGCAAAGCAACTTTTGAGAAGATAAAGATAGCTATCTCTTCCGCTTTAGTGTTGGCTAACCCAAACTTTTCTAAAAATTTCCTACTCTATGTATACATCGACCAACATAGTATATCTTTGGTACTTACTCAAAAGGATGAAGGAAATAGTAGAGAGCATCCTATCACATTTCACTTAAGGAATCTTAAAGGATATGAGGCCAGGTACAATTTTTTTGAAAAGAAAACTTTTGTCATTGTTAAAAGCCTAAAGAAGTTTCAACACTTGGTGTTGGCAAATAGAATCACTATTCTTGTCACACATCCCAGTGTGTGGGAGTACATCACCGAAGGTGAGATAACCAAGAAGAGGGAAAAATGGATCACCAAGATCCTAGAGTATGATGTGGACATTAGACCAACCAAGATGGTTTGGGAAAGAGGCATGTGTGAATATCTTGCATAGGAATTAAGTTCCATAGCTGAGAGGGAGACCAATCAAGTCTACTCAAACTAGTTCGAGTCCGACGAGTTCTGGGTGGTAGATCAAACACAATATATGCAAAAGGGCAGTACTCGACCAACCTTCCATCCCACAAAAGGAAATACTACCGACTGCAAGGCACTATGTATGTATTAATTGAAGGTATATTATTCAAGATAAACTATGATGGTGTCTTACTCTGATGCTTAGACAAGCCACTGACAGAAAGAGTTCTTAATGAATTCCGTAGCAGTCCTGAGGGTGGAATTTTTTCCGCCAAGACTACCACCTTGAAGATAATGCGAGTGGGATATTATTGGCCCTTCATGTTTTCTGAAGCACACCATCTAGCGCAAAAGTGTACTCAATGCCAATTCTTTGTCGACAAAAGAAATAATTTTTCCTTGCCTTTAAGCCCAATTGTAACTGAAGAACCCTTTGCTCAATGGGGTTTGGATTTCGTCGAAATTATAAATCCTATTTCTAGTGCTGGTCACAAGTGGATCCTTATGGTGACCGACCACTTCACAAGGTGGATGGAGGAAGTCTCCCTAAAAAATGCTATAGAGAGTGAGATCATCAATTTCCTTGAAGAGTTGGTAACCAGATTTGGTTCACCAAAAACCATCATATCCTACAATGCTCAAGCTTTTGTAGGCTCAGGGATGTCATATTTTTCTATTAAACATGGGGTTTACTTTAAAAATTCATCAAATTACTACCCACTAGGAAATGGGTTAGCGGATTTGACCAACAAAAACCTAATTAGGTTAATCAAGCGCATCAGGTTAGAGTGACAAAGGGATTGGCACAAGTGATGAGCCTAGTTTTTGGTCTAGTTTTGGGTAGAATTCATAGTCTATTTGCTGGTTGATGTCATGAAATTTGATGATTTAATGTTGGTATTTGCATAATGTTTCCCTCAAACCATTGACATTTGACATTATCCTATCTTTGCAAGCTTTAATATCATTTGGCATATTATGTGGGTTACCTATATTGATTTTGCATGTGGTTAATGAATTATTATTAGAGTGGTTATAGATGTGTAGTTATTATGCGTACTGACCTTGACATGCAGATTTAATATGCCAAGTTGAGGAAGACACTGCTAGCTGGGAATGCACCATAATGTCCAGCTGAGGAATCACTCCAAGTCAAAGGAAGTTGAAAACAAAAGATTCTTCATGCAACTGAACATAACTACCCTGTAGTGGACCTTAATGATTGAGCATGCATTGGTGTTACTGATGTCCTGGATTTGCATATGGACTTGCATGTTTGACCAAATTCCATGCATGTGTAACTGCCATTGCTCCACTTTCCCCTGTTTTCCCTAAATGGCGTCCTCCTTGTCGTGGAGTTGACTGCCTTGTTTAGCTGTAGTATAAATAATGATTTGATGCTCCTTCTTTAGAAGGTTGCACAATTTGATATTGTACTCTCATTCTCTAGTTTCAGTGATACAAATACATTACTCTTTTGTATGCATGATTTACAGTGAATAAAATAAAGTTCTGAGTTCGAGCATTTGAGTTCTTAGTAGTTTAGAGGATAGTTATCCAAGGGGGCCTACTTGGTGAGTAATTCGTCTTCTTAGTTTAGTATTACTTGTTGTTTAGTACTTAGAAATCTGGCATTGATTTTTCCTACAACCACTAGAAGTCCATTATGTGTATGTTCCTATAGCCAATGTAGACAGAGTAGTTTCTTGTTTGTTGCTCAGATCTGTATTCCTATTACATATTTCAACTTAGCATAGTCATTGATTGATGTTCAACATTTGTTTCATTCCTTTTCAAGCAATTTACTTCCAGTATTGTGTGCTTCTTAATTGTAGAATAGAAACGACTACTTAAGAGTTCCTAGTGCACATACTGTGCTGGCCCATTTCAAGTTCATGTCCCTGGGTTGACAATTTAAATGCACCTTCATGATGATTGAAATAGTTGTTCAAGTCAGATGTCCAATCTTTGAATCATGACTATAAAGACTTAGTTATTAAAATCATTGTAGGAGGCCAACATTGTTGGCGCCGTTGTCAGGGATGGCACCAAGCTAGGGAGTCTTTTGGAGTCATTGGTAGTTTTCCTTGCTATAGTGTTTCTTGAAGTTGTTCTTAGTATATCCTCATTTAGAAGTAATGACCCCCTTATTCTTTACCAATTCTTTGTGTGAGCTGACTGATAGTGAGTGATACTACATGCATAGAGGAAGGAGAAGGGATGCTTATGGGAGATTCCTTCCTAGCAATCTTAATCCATTCTAGCTAGTTGACTATTAAAATCTACTAGAAGAAGAAGATCCACGCCCCTTTGTTGATGCATTTATCTTGATCTGACTAGCTCTGAAGTCTCCTCTAAAGATCAAAATCAGCTTGAGAACCCCTTTGCCTTGGAACAACATCAAGCAGTCATGGGTGATGCAAATGGAAACAAACCCAACCAACCGGATTTTCCTTTCCCAATTTCCCATCATAATGAAGTTGACAACATCAAGAACATTCCTAGCTCAACACTCCCAAAGTTTTATGGACTTGTCATAAAAGATCTTGATACCTTCTTATTTGAGTTTCAACTACTCTGCAGGAGTTATGATTATACTACTGATGCCCATAGGCTTAAGCTATTTCCTACCACTTTGAAAGAGGCCTCATTAAGATGGTTCATGAGCCTAGGTAGAGATACTGTGGAAACTTGGGAAGACATGAAGACAAAATTCCTTGAGAAATACACAAAATATTACAGGGGTAGTGACATGAGAGGAGGTGACATTTTTAGGATGCAACAAAAGGAAGATGAGAGCTTGGAAGATTACATTGCAAGGTTCTTGTTCAACCTGTAAAAGTCCCCACACCATGTACTTAATGAGGACTCACAAAAATTGCTTTTCCTAAGAGGAATTAATGAAAGCTGCATTGATGCCTTGGGCCTCATGGGAGGAAGAGATATCTCTCAAGCTCCTTGGGAGGATATCAGGAAAATATGCTAGAATTACTCTAGGGAAGCTTCAAAGAAAGGGAGAGCTTATCAATATTCCATGGGTAAGTCAACTACTGGTGGAGTTTCACGAATGGAGATCACTCATTTGCTGACAGACTTCAAGCAGGACATTATCAACAATCTAGCTACTCAGATAGATACACTTCAGACCAAGAAGAAGCAAGAGGATGTAGAGGCAGTGTTGACAGAGTATTGCCCCCATTGTAGAAAAAAGAAGGACTGCAGATGTAAGACGTACCTAGCTAACCTTGAAAGCAAGTAGGTTTCACCTGAGTTCAAGCCAATTTAGATTGAAGAAGACCAAGTCTACTATGTTGCACAAAGGAAGCCCTGGGCTCCAAGACAAGGTATGCCACCAGATCCACTATCTTATATTGGGCCATATTTTAATTCCTATTCATCTGGTAACTAATGGCAACCCCCATATCCATCTAGTTATGGAGGATATCCATCTCAGCCCTGGAGTAACCCTCCAAATGCTTGGCTTAGTCATTAGAGTTCTCCACCCCAGTGGCAACAATCTCAGGGGAATTGGCAACAATTTCAAGGGCATTGGCAGCCACCTCCAGGGAATTGGCAGCAAACAAATCAATGGAGAGGAGGGAAGCAATGGCCTACTTAGACAACTAGTTACATGCAATCACCTTCTCAACGCCAACAACCCGCTATAATGCCTCCACCTGGTAATCCAAGCCCAAATGCACCGAAACCTACTCAGCTACCAACTCAGCCCACACCCAATCCAAATAACAAACCACAATAGTAGCTTGCATATTCTGCTAATTCAAATCAATTCCCTGCATATGTTGTGAGTGTAAGTGATATCCACCTGTGTTCAGGAACCACTCTACTAGCCCCTTCCAAGCCCATCATTACTGAGCTTCTTGCGGAAGAGGAGAAGGAGCCTTTGAATGATCCTATTCAGCCAATTGCACCTAAAAATATTGAACCAGTCCAAGCCAAGTAGACCGAGCAAGAACCCCCATTTCCTTATAAATTAGAAGTTTCCAAGAAGAAAGAAGAAAAGGAGGATACCACCTTTGATATCTTGGATCAACTAAAGCATATATGTGTTCAGATACCCCTATTTCAATCCATAAAGGATGTTCCAATCTACGAAAAAACAATCAAAAAATCCTATCTCAAGAAGCCGGGTAGGAAAAGGAAAGACCCAACTACAGTTCATGTGGTGGGCCAACTAGCCAATATCATGCTGGGAAAAGTGACTATTTCCAAGTATAATGACCCAGGAAATCCTATGGTAGCAATTGTCATAAACGAGATCCAAGTAAAGAATGCTCTGATTGATTTAGAGGCAACAATAAATGTAATGACCAAGGACATCCTGCAATAACTAAACATTGCAAGTATGAGATCTACTCCTACTTTCCTACAGCTTGCTGATAGCTCTACTGTTAAGCTTGACAGTGTAGTGGAGGATCTTGTGGTAGTTCTAGACTCTTGGGAATACCCAACATATTTTATGATTATTTCTCCTAAGGCTACACTAGGAAGGTATCCCATCATTCTAGGAAGGCCTTGGTTAGCAACTGCAGATACATACATTGGATGTTGTTCAGGTGACATGAACATTTCAGATGGGAGGAGAACTAAAAAGTTTGTTCTTTATCCACCTACTCAGCCATCTAATGATGAATATAATCCCATATGGCCACAAGTTGGTGAAGAGGTCGAGGAAGTTAATTCTGTGGCACAACTTATGATGCTAGGAAGAAGCTCTTTCATGTAGCTCCAAGATGAAGATGAAGTGTTGGATAACATCATTTAGAACCATTATGAAGTGGAAGAAGTATCATCTTCTACTTTGGTCAAGACACTTCTGCCTTCTCTTCCTGCAACCACTGTTCCTACAGACATTCTTCCTAACAACGATCTTCCTGCAACCACTCTTTCTCCAGCCATTGTTCCTACAACTAGACTTCCTGCAGCAACAGGTATGTTCCATACATTACTTCCATATGAACTAAAGGTACCTTGTATTAATGAAGTAGCCATGATAGAGTTAACTACAAAAATCCAGGTGTCAGAGGGAAGATATCTAAATGTTAATAGTAAATTGAATGAAGAACAACAATTGTTATTAGCGAACTTATTAAGGGCCCATCAACATGCATTTGCATGGGATTATCATGATGTGAAGGGTCTGGATCCTAAACTTTGTACACACAAAATATACATAAGAGATGATTGCACTCCAGAAAGACAACCACAAAGAAGAATTAACCTTGCACTAAGAGAGTTTGTGAAAGGAGAATTGCAAAAATTACTAGATGTAGGATTTATCTGCCCCATCTCAGATAGTCAGTGGGTGTCTCCATTAGTGATTGTGCCCAAGAAAGGAGAGAAATAGAAAGTTTGTGTTGATTATAGGCAACTTAATGTTGCCACCAAGAAGGATCACTTTCCTTTACCCTTCATTGATCAAGTTCTGTACACACTTATAGGAAAGCAATACTTCTATTTTCTAGATGGATTCAACGGTTACAACCAGATTCAAATTACACCAGAAGACTAGGAGAAGACCACATTTACCTGTCCATGGGGGACCTATGCCTATTCGGTACTCCCATTTGGCTTGTGCAATGCACCTACAACTTTCCAGAGGGCAGTCATTAGCATATTTTTAGACATTTCTCATGATTGCAAGACCAAAAATTTTCCTTGAATAGTGAAAAGTGCTTCATGATGATGCAAGAAGGTGTAGTTCTTGGCCACTACATCCCACAAAGGAATTCAAGTAGATCCTACAAAGATCGAGGTAATAAAAAATCTGTCCACACCTGCAAAACAGAAGGATGTTAGGAGTTTCTTGGGCCATGCAGGATATTATAGGTGTTTCATCAAATATTTCAGCAAGGTAGCAGCACCATTGTACGCTCTTCTCACTAAAGATGCTGAATTTAAGTGGACTAAAGCTTGTGACAAGACATTTTCTGACTTGAAGGCAGCTTTGACTCATGCTCCTGTACTCAAGGGACCTAATTGGGAGCTTCCTTTCCACATCCACATTGATGCATCAGATTATTCCATAGGAGTAGTCTTAGGATAGCAAGAGGGAGCTGTTGAAAATGCTATTTACTTTGTCAACAAAAATTTACAA
Organism: Sequoia sempervirens; assembly: GCA_007258455.2. NCBI lineage: Eukaryota > Viridiplantae > Streptophyta > Pinopsida > Cupressales > Cupressaceae > Sequoia > Sequoia sempervirens. The sequence continues at coordinate 118,636,803 of VDFB02072274.1, forward strand.
GGAGTTGAATTCAATTATACAGTGACAGAAAGAAATCTTGACAATAATTTATGCATTAAACAAATTTAGAAATTACATAACAGGCTACCAAATATTCGTACACACTAATCATGCAACCATTAGATATCTCATGAATAAACTTTTGATCACAGGTAGATTGGCAAGATGGTTATTGTTGATGTAGGAGTTTGATATGACCATTGTGGATAAGCTAGGGAAGGCCAATGTTGTTGTAGATTTTTTTTCAAGGTTAACTACATCAGATGACAATCAACCTATATATGAATCTTTTCCTTATGAGCATCTATTCTCCCTTAGTGTACAAACACCCTGGTATGCTGACATGGCCAATTACTTCGTCATAGGTAGAGTTCCTTCTCACTTCTCCCCAAAAGAGAAAAGAGCACTTATTGAAAAATATTTTCCTTTCTCTTGGATTGTTGGATGTTTGTTTTATACTGGACCTGACCATGTCATGAGGAGGTGTGTGAGAGAAGATGATACATATGAAATTTTGCATGCATGCCACAACGAACCATGTGGAGGACACTTTGCAGCCAAGAGGACAACAATGAAGGTTTTGAACACAGGGTATTATTGTCCAACACTCCACAAGGATGTAGAAAGGTATACCAGAAAATGTGATAGATGTCAAAGAATGGGAAGATCAACTAGGTTTGATGAGATGCCACTGTGCCCTCAGGTAGTAATCACTCCCTTCGACAAGTGGGGATTAGATTTTGTGGGACCAATTGACCCTCCATCAAATGGTAAGTCTTATTTATTGGTATGCACTGATTATGTGACAAAATGGGTAGAAGTTAAGGCCATGAAACATGCAAGAGATAACAAGGTTGCAAAATTTCTTTATGAAGAAAATTTCACAAGATATGGAGTCCCAAGAGAAATAGTAACTGATCAAGGAGCTCAATTCACATCAACTCTTATTGTAGCACTAGTGAATGAGTACAATATAAGGCATAGGAAGTCCACTCCTTATCACCCCTAGGCTAATGGCCAAGTTGAGGTGACCAATAGAGAAATTGAAGCCATTTTGACTAAAACAGTAGCTGTCCATAGAAAGGATTGGGAAAATAGATTACGAGAAGTTGTTTGGGCTTATAGAACAACTTGGAAAACAACTATAGGCTTCACCCCATTTGAGTTCTGTATGGAAATATAGCTATGATGCTAGTTGAATTTGAATATAAGACTCTACAGACTGCAGTAGAATTGGGGATGGATATTTCCGAGGCACAAAGAGAAAGAATCATGCAACTAAATTCTTTGGATGAGATAAGAAGAGCAGCCCTGCTACATACAAAAGTAGTGTAGAATCAGAGGATCAAGTGGCACGACAAATTTATTAGGGACAAGAAATTCAAACTAGGAGATTGGGCATTGCTCTGTGACTCAAGATACCAGGACAATGTAGGAAAATTGCAGACAAGGTGGCTAGGACCATACGAAGTTGCTGAGGTCTTTCCTAATGGAGCTGTTCAACTTACTACCATTGAACCTGTCAGATTCAAGTTACTTGTCAATGGTCATCACCTCAGATTATACCACTAGCCAGCTTCCAAAGAATTTTTTCTGTAGCAATTCATCCAACATTCAGCATCAGAGCTTCCTGCAGCCGAATGAAGTGAACCTAGTGTCCCTCCTTCTGGCTAACTAAGGTGTGTACATTTCATAATAAAGACTTTCACTTATGTGGAAGTCCATTTCTTCATCCATCCACGCATCCACCCATCCATTACCACCTTTCTCTCTCTTCCATCACTTCATTCCACCTCACCTCATTTCACTTCATTTATTGTTCAATTTATTCTCCAAAAAAGGTGAGTGTTACTTTATTCACAATCTTTGCAACAAATCTTCCACACATTCAGGTATGTGCGCATTAATTGCTATCTTTAATCATCTTTTAAGTGCGTTCATTTAATCATTGTACGTTAGTATAAAATTTCATATAAATCCATTATTATGTGTCAATCACCACTCCCATCTCGCATGTGTGGACACATGTCCAAATTTAGGTTGGGGGGAGGGGAAAGAAAAAGATGCAAATATTTTGTGAATTTATTGCCCATGTGTCAAATCATATTAGGCTGCATTAGAAATTTTAAAATGAGCTGATTTGAAAATTTGAAAGGATGGCTTGCATGTGTGAAGTGACAATAACTACAGCCGCCATTTCTTCCTATCATAATTTCCCTTTATCACTCCTTTTCTTGCCATTATTTCCCTGTCGTAATCTTGAGTTGCAAGCAAGAAGGTAAAACAAAAGAAAGGAAATTCAGTTGACTCTGGCACTAGAAATTTAGTAGGTTGGTACTAGAATTTAGCAAATACTTCAGGAAAGTGCATTTGATTTACGGGAATTGCAGGAAAGGAGTTGTAGAGAATTTTTTTGATTGTAGACAATGGGAGGCGGGTTAATTTGAAATGAACCCACAGTGTATGAAATTTTATTGTAGGATGCACAATGCCTGGCCGAATTTAAAAACTGTTGATGGTTAGATTACTTCTTGAAGCTGGATGGATTTGATGAAAACATTGCCCTTGAATTTTCCCAGATATTTTCAAAAGGAAAAGCCACAGTAAAAGAGTTGGAAGTTGTGGCAACAAAGGAAAGAATTGCAGAGGTCACTAGGTTACATGTTCATGGTGAAAATTACCCTGCTTCTATTGACGCTAGATCAGCCAGGGATGAGTTTATAGAGCCAAACGACCCCCCATTGAGCATAGACAAACAGGGTGCAAAGAGAATGCCTCTTCTTGAGCCATGGAAGTAAATAGTTGTATATGTTATCAAATACATCACTTGTGAAGATCGCCAGTCAAACTTGCATTATGTCCACTTCAAGCTTTTGAATCACATGAGGCACATGGAAGGAGGATGAATGTGTCCAACATGTTGTATAATCTTCTCTCAATTATGGCAGCCGAGACCCAAAAAGGTAGGGATAATTTTGTTTCCCACCATTGCTTGATTAAATTGTTAGTTGAAAAGTCTCTACATGATGTATCTAGGATGACTTGGGAAGAGTTTATAAATGTTGATCAAATTAGACTTGAGCACTTGCAACCTAGGGCTTTGCCTCAACCCCGTAGTTCTAGCAAGAGAATAAGCATGACTGAAGTCATTCCTAGTGCTTCAACCTCTGGTGTTGGCTCTAGTGTGAATCCTCTTGTAATAGAAGAAACCATAGAAATTAGTTCTTCTGGAATAGAGCACTCAGAAAAAGAAAGCTCTTCCTCAGATTCTAATGACGACGTTCCACTGGAAACCTTGATGAAAACTAGGGCACAATAGAGAGAGGTAGAAATGAGAAAAGGGAAGGGTAAGACAGCCTGTAGAAAGAAAAGTTCCAAGTTCTAAGAAGAGGAAGGATGATACTATTCATCCTACAACCAAAGGAAAACGTGAGAGACCTCCCGGGAAATCAAGACCAACTGGGCCTGCAATTGGCATGCCTCCACAGGAAATCCCTAAACCTGGTGAGACATCACATGAGGACCCTGAAGCTCCAATGGAGCAGGAGCATGTTGAAGAAGAAGAAGCCATATTTAGGAGAGCAACAAATATAACATTGGCCGATCTTGCTAACATTGCAAAAGAATTGGAGGAAAATCAGGACTTCCTGCAGCATGAGCAAGAGGTCTTGTAGCAATAGCCAGAACTAGAGCAGGAGTTCCTGCAGCCTCAACAAGAACAAAAGTCCCTACAACAAAAGGAAGAAGAAACAACACCCATGCAGCCAGAGATAACTGGACAGCTTGAGTCTATGCAGATAGTGCCTTATGAGGATCCGCCATCAACGAAAAGACTGGTAGGCATTCATAATCCTCCTAGTTTTACAATACATGCAACAGTCTTGAATTTATGGAAAGAAATACAAAGAAGGGAGGAAGAATGGAAAAGGGAAAAAAAAAATTGGAGGAAATTCAAAAGAAGGATGAGGAGATAGAGGATAAAAATGCATAAATTGCCACCCTGAAGCAGAGGGTGGATGATATGGCAGGTCTGGCACCAAAGATTTTGGAATGTAGGACCCCTCCAAGGGTCTATGCTCTACTCCTGAAAGAGAAGTATCTCTCTTTTAAGATTTCAAGAATTGCCGCAGGTCTGAATCCTTCTATTGATACCCCTATGGAATTTTTCAATGCTTATAGGATTGCCTCCCCTGAAATGAAGAATTTGATATGTGAATTTTATTTGCATAATTACGCTGTCATAAAAGACCATGATTGGAATCCATTGCTATATGTTGGGGATGTTCAATTGAGAGAATTTATGTCTTGGGTACAAAATGAGATTAGTTGGGGACAACAATATGGTGCTTATAAGAAATTGGAGTTTGATATCCCTTTGCCTGTTAGAGTTGAATCAAGCAACCCAAGGGACATTTATAGAGAATGACATAGGATGTTTCTTAGACCAAGTTATGGCAATAGGATCATTCCTTGGATTGAGGTAGTTACAATGAGTATGAGGTAAAGACAACAACAAAGGAGGAAACCATGAGGAGATGTTTATCACAAAGATGGAATAGTTTGACTGATGAGCTGAAACAGGTTGAGCCTCATTCCATCCACAAGTATGCTGCAACACTAAAGATGATTGATAGATATATTCAAATTGGGAGAACTTAGGGACGGTCTTGTCTTCCATTGACTTTCTAGCCACCCATGCTCATGTGGCTCATGCCAAATTTTAGATTCTACTAGTATGATATTGCTGCAGAAAATCAGAGATGGGACATATTTGACAGATTGGGAGGATTCTATTGGGATCCTGATTCACGCACTACAGCCACTAATGTTGGAAAAATCTTAGTTGCAAATTTCAGAGCCTTGACTAAGCAGAAAAAAAATCCTTCCCCTGCTGGAGGACCAACAAAACGTTAGGTTGGGGGGAGTGATGAGCCTAGTTTTTGGTCTAGTTTTGGGTAGAATTCATAGTCTATTTGCTGGTTGATGTCATGAACTTTGATGATTTAATATTGGTATTTGCATAATGTTTCCCTCAAACCATTAACATTTGACATTATCCTATCTTTACAAGCTTTAATGACATTTGGCATATTATGTGAGTTACCTATATTGATTTTGCATGCGGTTAATGAATGATTCTTAGAGTGGTTATAGATGTGCAGTTATTATGTGTACTAACCTTGACATGTAGATTTAATATGCCAAGTTGAGGAAGACACCGCCAGTTGGGCATGCACCATAATGTCCAACTGAGGAATCGCTCCAAGTCAAAGGCATCCGACGACAAGATTCTTCATGCAACTTAACGTAATTTCCCTGTAGTGGACCTTAATGATTGAGCATGCATGGGTGTTACTGTTGTAATGGATCTGCGTCTGGACTTGCGTAACTGACTAGATTCCATGCATGCGTAATCGCCATCGCTCCACTTTCCCCTATTTTCCCTAAATGGCATCCTCCCAGTTGTGGAGTTGACTGCCTTGTTTAGTTGTAGTATAAATAATGATTTGATGCTCCTTCTTTAGAAGGTTACACAATTTGATATTGTACTCTCATTCTCCAGTTTCAGTGATACATATACATTACTCTTTTGTATGCATGATTTACAGTGAATAAAATAAAGTTCTGAGTTGGAGCATTTGAGTTATTAGTAGTTTAGAGGATAGTTATCCAAGGGGGCCTACTTGGTGAGTAATTCATCTTCTTAGTTTAGTATTACTTGCTGTTTAGTACTTAGTTAGAAATCTGGCATCAATTTTTCCTACAACCACTAGAAGTCCATTATGTGTATGTTCCTGCAGCCAATGTAGACAGAGTAGTTTCCTGTTTGTTGCTTAGATCTGTATTCCTATTACGTATTTCAGCTTAGCATAGTCATTGATTGATGTTCAACATTTGTTTCATGATTGAGGAAGATAGAGAAAAAGCATATGAATCCATGATTGGATGCCAATAGACAGTAAAGTGATGGTTTGATAAAAGACCTCTAACCTATATTTTAGGGAAGGGAGCCTGGTACTAAAGTACGATGAGCACATTGTGAAACTAGGACAACACACAAAATTTGAAGCGTTATGGAAGGGACCCTTTCAAATCAACGCATGCAAGGAAAAGAATGTGTATGGACTTGAAGATATGGAAGGTAATTCTTTGGATATACCGGTGAATGGTATTTATCTAAAATTATTCCATTAAAATACAAAATTCTTTAAAAAATTTAACAAATATATACCATATGTAAATTTGTTTTGTAAATATGTTTTAGTTTTGAGAATAGCACAGAGGTAGAAAATTATTGTATTATATTATATTCATAAAAAATTTACAATGTAATACAAGCCCGAGGCTCAGATTTAAACATGAGGCCCTCTCGAGCAAACCCAAGAAGAGACAAAGAAAAAAGAAGCAAAAAGGAGATAACATGAAAAAAACAGTAAAGCTAAGCCTCCAATCGTTGTAAAGCAGTCGAAGCGGCTTGTTGTTGGGTGTTTCTTCTTCTTCTTCTTCTTCTTCATCTTCTTTGTTAGGATGTAAAAGGGGGGTGAACACACATCACACATGGGCTTGACACAACACGGATAGCAAGCCTAGTCTTTGTGGCTATACACCAGAAACTCAAAGTGCTTTCTCTAGTCAAGCCCCAAAATGCGCTCCACACCGTACTCCTGCAGGAGGTAGGTGGCCACTGGCTGAGACGATGAATGATGCCTCTCAAGGTCCATGGTGTGGAAATCGATAAGGAAGGGAAACTAGGGTACGTCTATCCCATAATCCATGTTCCTGTGGATATCTATGGTGCTTGGAATGCCAAAACCAGGGATAGCTACCTCCACGATTTCATCGAGCCCTTCCATTAGCACAAAGTTAAACATCTAGTGGAACAATTCAATTATCATGGGCTTGGCAATGTTTAGCTCGAGCAGGGAAGTGACGAAGTGAGAAAGTACGTTTCAATTGCTCCTCAACTGGTTCTCATTGTCAATGTAGTCTAGGCCAACTACCCACTTGAACGCAACCAAGCCAAGACGGTCACACCTCTTCACTAGGCGTTTAATTTTGTCATTGGTGACCTCTCCCACAAAGCAGTATTGTGGCCTCCTTGGTAGAAGCTGAATAGGAGTGCCTAGGACAACTGATTTTATGATAAAGCAGTAGATTATAGTGGAACAGGAGAGAGCAAGAAAAGCTTAACTTAAAAGGATATTTTTTTGAATGAATATTGCCATAAGTGGCATAGCTATATATAGAAAGGATGTGCCAGAAAACCCAACCAACGGGAAGTCCATTTTTGGCTAGACGACAACGAAGAAAATACCAAAGCAGTCAGAGGGCAGGAGATGAATCATACAAAAAATATGATAGAAGGTCTTGAGAAATAAATTTGGGCGTTGGGAGTAAATGCTCTCATATGCCGATTGTTGACATGTGTCCTTTGCCATCATCAGCACCAACTAGCTTGCTTATATGAAAGACATGGATTAATGTGTTAACTTCTAAAAAATTAAATAGGTGTGTCTTTTCAAAAGTACCTTGCATTACTTAAGCATGTTTCTCATAACTAAAAGCACGCTTCCCAATGCAATGAGCTTATTTGTGAAAGAGGTGGTGGGTAGAATGTACTAATTCCATTCTCGTGATATTTTTGGAATTCCAAGGGATACAGATCTCAAATCCCAATGTATCACGTTGGTGGTAGCATTTAATGGACCAATGGTAATGACATAGCCTTAACTGTGTGTACGTGCAAGGGAATTAACTGCACCCAAAAGCATATTTTTCTAAGTAGAAAAAGGAAAGTGGTCGTTTCATTGAAGAAACTCTCTACAACTTATCGACATAGCCATGGTGGAGCCATCAACATCTGGTAGGAAGGTTGGAACCTCATCAAAAAGGTTGGGTTACATTGATATCTTTGGGAGGAATTCATTTGCCAATGCCCCGGTGCCGAGGAGTGACCTTTTCAATTTTGTAAAAAAGTGCAACCAAATAAACGTTTCGGGAGAGAGGTGGTGCAAGATTTTTCCAACATTTTCGACCAAAAATTGGTGGCTAACCCTAAAAACCTTAGGGAAGGGGCACTCCAAAGAATGATAAATCATGGTTCATCTGAAGGCTTCGTGTCTCGACTCTGGAATTGTGGCTTGCCACAGTTCATGTTGCATGTCGTACACCCATGACCGAAGCTGGTGGACACATGTGCCAAAAGATTCAACAAGCAGACAAGAGCCATTCTAGGCAACAAGATCAAAGTCACAATTTCTACCATAGCCATATGGGATATGTTGTGTATCCCTACAACTTGGGGTGTTGAATGTTTTAATGAAGGAATGATGGAAATTTTCTGGGAGGAAAAAACCAAGAAAGGAAACTTTTATGAAGATGAAACAAAGGAAAGACCAAAGAGAGATCACTTTTCTTTCCCTCTTGCATGCAAAAAGTTCAAGAAAGACAGAAATATACGGCCTTGATGATGATGAGGATGTCGATTCCTTCTAGATGGGCCTAGCTTTCATGCTCAAAAGGGAAAAGAGTCAGAAATACTATGATTTTTTTGATGTAGTAGCTAGAGGGATGCTGGAGCAACTAAAGACCTATGATTCTGAGTATAAATTTAGGTATTCTTCTTTCTTGGTCCACTTAATTTTGCATCAAAATTCTAAGTTGTTGGAGAGAATTTTTTCAGTGTTTAGGCTCGATATAAATAGCTTGTATTAGCCAGTTTCTATGTGGAATTATGTACTATCCAGAACATGCAATTACTATTATTTTGTGGATTATTTCATGAGGTCGGTACTTCAAGATTTGCTCCCATGACCTAGGGGCATTTCTCTCTTGAGATTTTGCAATGGATGAAGACTCTAATGACCTTGGTGGATTATTTCTTGGGTGAGGATTTTATGTTTATTAGATTCCATGGTTTCGTCAAGGAGCTTTTCAGACTGCCCAAATTTGTAACAAATAGAGTATTTGCATTGGAGGCATGCTGTCAGGCAACCCTTTCCAACAACGCATATGGCGCTAGAAGGAATAAGACAAGGCTATACCCGATCCCCCTCAACATCTCCAATAGTCAAGTGACACTGGGGAAGTGGAAGGTGGAGGGTGAACTTACAAACCTTCTAGCCATCCTAGGATTGGTCCTCATTTGGGACATGTGGAACTACAATCCAATAAAACATTGCCCGATTCTGAAACATGAGAGTTAGGAGTATTTTGAGTGGAGGAATCTGACTCAGGAAAGGCCAGAAGTATACATTGACTTGGCCCGCATACCACTCAAACGACCAAAATGGCTAAAATTCTATGTAGTAGAAGCAGAGTATTAGGGGAACCTCCCAATGGGTAAACCCCTCAACATGCAATTGAGATGCAAGGGATGGTTGGAAAGGAAGAAGGCGAAATTCAAGAGGTTCTGACAAGAGATGAGATGCCTTAATGCCCTGTTTAGAGATTTTCAGCCACATGATGAAAGGTTCGAAGAGATTTATGATGAAGAGGCCGATACCGACAATAGCAATCGAGAGACAAGTCTTGAGATTGAAGAGGAGAAACTTCCATGTCGTGCTTCCTATCCTTAGCAATCCAATAGGAGAAGAGGCTCGAAGAAAAGGGACTCACAAGTCACATCCTTCGTCAGTGCCCGAAGCAAAGGGAAAAGAACCCGACGGTCCCCAAGAAGATCTGCTATAGTTGTCGAAGGCCAAGTTTTGACAAGAATAGCTGCCAAAGGATCAAAACATACCAGTTTTGGTTGTGCAAAGAGAAGATGAGTCCAGGATCTAGGTGCACCCAATGCATCAGCCAAAGAAGAAGAAGTGGAGTCTATTATGCAAAGTGTGTTGACCACCGTGGCCCAGGTAATTTTTACTCCCTCTCTTCTTCCTGCCTCCATGTCTCTGGTTACTCCTCTATGCCCATATGTAGAAAAAAATCCTCCATCTTCGAACCCTGAACTTTTGGTCCTTGATGAACCCCTGACCATTTTTAGCAATTAACCCTATGAAGTATCCCTGTGTGCCAAACGATCATTATCTGCTTCGACCACTATTGATTCTTTGATCGCCCTATCTAGGGCCCCCATTGAAAAAGCTGAATCATCCATGTTTCTAATTACTCCAGGTCCATTCACTTCTGGGAAAAAATCTCTCCTTCTGCCCGTTTCTCTTTTTACCCCAACTAGTTTCCCCCCTAACCAATCACAATTTGGTATCCCACCTTTTTCCATGATTACACTCCCATTTTCCTCCCCACGTGCTCATACGTCTGAGGTTTCTCCTTATTTCACCCTTCTTGGTCTCCCTCCAGGTGTTTCCATTGTAGCACAAAGCATCGACACCCCACAGAGTCTCCAAGAGAATTTCAATGCAACCAAGCGGGCCCGACAAGCCAGAAAGTAGAAACAATTATTAAAGAACGTTGCACTACTGACTACCAAGAAGATTGAATCTTTCTTTAATGAAGAGCAAAATTCTCTGTTGATCACTACCATGAAGTCGCTCGTGTCTGAGCTCAAGGGACAAATGCATATGAAGGACTATGAGATCAGGGCCATGGGTCTAGATTTGAATTAAAGCCACTCGCGCGACAAGGTGGTCCTAGCTAAGGCCACCCAACAGGTGGTATATGCAGATTATAAAAGATTGGACTGTAAATTAAAGAAGCGCAAGACAGAGTTGATAAATGTAAGGGAAATAGTGAGTAGGTTGTAGACATAAATCAAGGCCAAAGATATTGAGATGGCCCACACAAGGAAAATACATAATCAACAAGGAGAAGAAACTAAGTTGCTCAAGGAGGCCCAAGGTGAATAGGTTCAACTGTATGCTGAAATTGAAAAGTTGAGAGTTGAGCTTGCTGTTGAGTGCCATACAAACATAGAGTACCAATGTACTTAGGAAAACATAAAGAGAGAGTTGGATGGCGTCCGATCTCAAGCTTCTGACAATCTACAAAAGGCCTAGGCAAAAGTAGAGAAGTCAAGACAAAGAGAAACAAGAGATCATGTTCACTTTGTAGGCTCGTGACCAAGAGATTAGAAGATTAAGCTCTGAACTAGCGAATGCCCTCTGAGAGAAGAATCAAATAGATGAGAATGTAAGAGAGATAGAGGCTCAGTTACATCAAGAGTTAACTATTGCACAAGGGTCTGGGACCCTCTCGGTATTGAAGAAGTTGATATCCACACACTAGGAATGAATCATAGTTGCGATTGCTATCCTCAAACCAACCCTATAATTTTTGAGGGATGCTTGGGAATTAAACGGAAAGGTTGGCCCACTGGCCGACCAAATTCTAAAGGTATATGATCCCTGAGTAGTAGAATTGCAAAGCCTAATTTGCAGGTTGTGTATGGCCACTGATGAGGCCCTAAGAAGTGCATGAATTTTGAATTGAAGGGCTTCATCCAGTAAAGCAAATGAATTTTTCAAATTCCACAAGGTCGTAGCAAGAAGCGAGGAATGCCAGGCATTGTTGGAAAAGAAGAGTCTTGGAAATGTTAATGTCAACCAAAATGCAGACATAGGTGCTATGGCCAAATTTTTAAGAAGCAACATTAATCCTAAGAAAATGGTCAATCATGTCACCAATATCTTCAAGGTAGGAGACACCCCAAAAATGGAGACAAAGGTTAGATAATCTATCTTAGAATAGAACAATATTGAGGGCTTCAAAAATAGTATTAAAAATCATGTTGTTATTAATAGTTACAATAAGAAATATTGCTTCAAAAAAATAATGTAAATGGTATTATGCTAGAGACTTGAATATATTTTCTACTAAAAATCATGATGCACTAAGTGGTGTGTTGAAAAGCATCCAAACTCTAGGAATGCATTGTGGAAAATTGGTTATTTTTATGTCTCTTGTAAGCTAAAATGTATGATGACATTAGATTATTGTCATGTAGAATGTCACCTCTATGCAACTAAGGCTGTGAGTGTTTATTATAGATATTATAATACATGAAGCAATTTAATTTTATAACAAAGAACATTCTTAAATTTCTAATTTGTTATTCACTAAATACATAACATTTCTATAAAGACTTTGTCTTTCACTTGATTTTTTATTTTATTAGAGTATTCAACAAAAATAATGTGTCTATACTTATTATGTGTGAAAGTACTATGTATGATAACCAATGTTTGATTATGCTTGAAATGTCAAATACAAGACCTTTCATTATAAGTTCTTGTAATATATGTATTATTCGAGCACATGCTAACTAGATTAGATTTTTTTTTTGTTAGTCACTATTTTTATTTGTTTTCGCATTGGCCTTGCAACTTGAAAAGTAGTTATACATCCCCTTTCAATGTAATTTGTGAAGCATTTTTTCCTTAATCATTTTCGATATTCGGCTTTTATACGTTTTTGGATTTGGATGTGTCCACACTCAAAGAAAAAGTTGTTCAGAAAGGTGTGCAATGCGTCACATGGTGGCTGTGTGGATTTCATTTATTGCCTTCCTTTTGGGAGAGAGTTGGGACACATGTTAGCTCTGCAAATATTTTCTCAAGGATGATTTTCACAAATTTGAGAATCCCCGCCCGCTCAACATGTCATCTCTTCGCTGTGGGAAGTTTGCACTTTTAAGAAGCGATCTTTTTGGAGTTTGTTGGAGCATGCTGGGTCTTTTGGTTTTCAAGATGGAAACTTTGAGTTAGTTTCTTCGAGCCACGTGATTGGTCAACTAGAATTTTTCCAAGCTGTTTTCTAGGATCTGATTATTTTAAGATAATGATCTTTGCTAAATATCTAAAGGGAATTAATGCGACAGTTGGGAATTAATGAGAAAAGATTGTCATGAACAAATTACAACCAGATTGTGAGCTATCAAATGCTAACATCTAGCAGCAATTACTTCTAGGTGTGGCGGGGGTTCTCTCTCTTTTCAACTATAAATGGGAGGCGGCGACAAAAGGAAGGGGTTCGAAGTTCTAGTTTATTTTTCTTAAGAAAAAGTTTGTTTAGTTTTCTTTAGGCACACAAATATTTTCAGAAGTAATTGGTAGAACACTGCTTTTCTCTGGCATGTTATATTGTTTTAGCTTATTGGATTGGCATTCGACCTTTGTTTTCTAAGTTCATTTGATATTCAAGCACGAGCTATTTGGAAGAAATCTTTGAAACTGTGCATGTTATGGCCTTTATCAAGTTCCTTCTTTATGTTTTTGTTTAGAATGAAAAACTGTGTTAAGCTGAATTCAAGTAGTTTGAGTAGTTGATTTCCATGTTGTAGGCTTATATGGTATGATAATAACTTTTGGAAATTGGATTATGTTTGTTGAACTTCTCTATTTTCCTAAAGGGTTATTTTTTCATATTATGTTGTAAGAAGAGAAAGAGTTTATGCAATCTTTGAATGTTTTTCTGTTAACCTTGGAAATCTCTATGCTTGATCGGAACTTAATGAACACTTCCCGTGAGGAGATTTGAAAGACTACACTGTGCTTATATTTAGCCTTTGTTGTTTGTTCTATTCCCAACCATGAAGGGTTGTGGCATTCTGCGTCTAATATATCATTCATAGGAAAGATTGGGTTTGAAATGTTGTATAAGCTTTGGCGCATCGCCATTTTTATGTTTTACAGTTACATTTACTTTTACCCTTTTTTCCAAAACTCAGAGAAGAGCTGACTTTCTATAAAAATCCCGGAGGTATTCAGTGAGGCGCAAATCGGTCCCCCACTCGTTGAATTTTCCATAAGGTTGTCTAAGAGGCGCAAGCTTTGATGATCAACATAATTATTTTTCATTTATGTGTTAGATTTCTAGCTTGTTGTTTATTAATGAGATATTGAATTCAATCTAAAGGATATTGAAATTAATAGGTGTTGTATGTACAACTTATTCCATCTTAACCATTGACAAGACCATCCAACATATCAAATTTACCAACAATGATCTCCACTAACATATTATTTTTAAGAAGATTTGACTAAATATGAATAATTATAACACAACCATGTCGTACTACAAGAGCATCATCCTCATCAATTAAATTAATTGTAATTAGTTTTCCAAGAAAAAATAATAATTTTGACTATATTCATTTACTTCTTTTCTTTTGTAGAAAAAGAATGGGAATATCAGATCTATAGGTGGAGAACAAAAGAATTTTTTATTCAAGTATAACAAGTGATTGTTTGTTTAGGAGCTTATATATTCTTTGATATATATATATATGTATATATATAATTTTCATTTATCTTTTTTTGCAGTTTTTTTATTAGTTGTAGTATATGATGTTCTCATTATATAAATTGTATGACATTATCTCACTATTTGTTGTTAGATTTTTCAAAACAAGATAATCATGGATAGGTTGAGGTTGATAAAACTCACCATAGAAAATGGTGTTAAGATTCCCAAAATAATTAATAGGTTTTTGCATTATATCCCATAGTTGTTTGTCTATAGAATTTACAAATCTTGCACACATTGTAGTGTAGAAAAATGTATGCCTTTTACATTTTCACACTTAATTTGAAATTAATATTAAAATGGACTTAATGGTGCCTTATTTTGGTGTTGTAAAGTGTACCTCTTTACACTTTCACACTTATCTAGGGCTCATTTAATTACTTGAGCTTAATTTTCCTTAATTGGCCCCTTTAATTCAAATCCAAGCCTATTTTATTATATTTTCCTAAGAGAAAATACAACATTTGTTAATTCCTTAACATAACACTTCTCATTGAGCAATATGTATCCTAGGGTTGGGGACCTAGGACCCCTTCACCCATGGGAGAATGGGTCCTCCCTTTGATCTAGGACCTAAATTTAAATTATGTTTTTGACGATATTTTAACATATTCAAATCCATATTCAGATGTCGGCTTGTGATGTTTGAATTTTGGGAAATTAAGGTTACATATCTATAAATATAAGGTTATTTCACTATGTTTCACCTAGCAAATTGATCTAAGAAATCTAGATTTTTTAAGACCATTTAAAGAGCAATTCAAGGCATTTAAGAGAATATTTATTGAAGATTTATTGCAACAATCAAGATCCAATTGTCACAGAGAAGTCTTCTTGCATCATGCATGTTATTGGAACTAATATGATGATGTAGGTTTCATGATCCATTCAAGTATTCAAAGCATTATATCAAGTCAAGATTCAATGTTCAAGATCCACATCCGTTGAAGCCATCTCATGCAAGTTGCAGATTTACATTCCAAGGTTTATTCAAGGGTTTGGTGAGTTGTGACATTGAATTGTTCATTCATCATTCCTTTCATGCTATTTTGTTTCATTTCAAGGTTTGATTACCAAAACAGGGTTTGACCAAGGCAAACCCCTATTCACAAAAACAAAAAAAATCCCTCTTGATTTATATTTGTAGATTTAGTTGGAAGAAATCTTGAAGATCTCTTGAAGAGAAAAATTGGAGATCTTGTCACAAAAGTTGTCATCTCACAGAAAATCACTTGCAAAAGTTATTTCTAGATTTTTGAACCTAAAACCTAGGCAAATTGAAGGATTTAGATCTATAATGTAGAGGCTCCCTAAAGTTGTAGATAAAACCTAACTTAGGACCCATTTTCCCCTAGGCGAATGAGTCCCAGATCAACATTATCAGCTGACTTTTGGTGACTGGTAAACATATTTTTTCCCTTCTCTGATCTGTGATCTGATTTTCGGTTCCATTAGTATTTAGCTTAATCTATTAGATCCAAGTAGTAGATTGCATTTTGAAGAAATAGTTTACTATTTTTAGTTTTTCTCCCCAAAGTGTTGTTTGACTAGGACCCCCATCCTTGCAAAAAAATGAAATCTATAGATTCACACTTTGACTTGATTCACCTGAGGGTTGATAGTCATTTCATTGTGTGGATCTCATTTCCTAATTAATTGAAGGAGAAATAGGTCCCTAAGTGGTTCATCAATCACATTTTAGTAACCCAAGGTCTACTTTTTCTTTATTTCATTTTGGTGAACCTGAGTTTGATCATTGCATTTTTTCTGATTTTAGAGTCAATTTTCACCCTAGATCTAGATCTTGCATTCATTTACATTGCATTGCATTGAATTGAATCTCATTTAGGGTTGTTTAACTTGCATTAGTTTGTATTTCATTTAGGGTTTTAGGATTTCATTTTTGCATCTCTTAAAATCTGAAAAATACAAAAAAAATCAATCATTTTGCAAATTATTTAGATAGCATTGCATTATCATTCATTTGTATTTGAAAATTGCATCAAAATTGCACATAAAATTAGGTCTCCTAGTTTGTCATTTTTTCATAATTTTTATTTGCATTCAACCTTAATTTCAAAGAAAATTTAAATTGTAACTCACTATTTTAAATCATAATCTAGAAACCACTAGAATCAACTTTGAAATCTATAAAAACATTTTAAAAAACCCTAAGCTAGGACCCATTCACCCAAGGGGGAATGATTCCCTGATCAAGGTTATTTCGTAAATGTTTGGGCATTAAAACATTTTTTTATATATTACGTTTTGTTGTTTTCAGATTTATGTTTCAGTTTGTAGAATTTTTGTTACTTAGAATTGATCATATTGAGCTCCATTTGATAAATTTAGTGCATTGTGTGAAGTGCATTTGCAAGACATCATTTTCAGGTTTTTGCATAGTATAATTAGAAAATTATCTTTTTTGAAATTTGAAAATTGCATTTACATATTTGCATTGCACTTTACATCCTAGGTTCCTTCATTGCATTTCATCTTTTATCCATTTTGGGTGTACATTGAATTTGTGAAACTTGTATGAGATTCACAACTTGGTGTCTTATTAGCAATACTACTATGAGACATAGTTCAAGACTCATGTCATCCTGTGATACACCATTCTCTATGGATATTGGGTTCTCCAACTCTTTCACTCATAATGTTGATACTAATCAACCCTCTATGGATCATAGTCTTCATACCTCATTTCCAATGAATTCCCTACCCACAACTAATGTGCATATGTTGAAACATTGGTTGCTAATGTATTACAAGAGAACATAAGAAGGATAGATGAAGAAATAGAAAAATTGTAAAACTTTGCGACTTCTGAAAACATTGCTAGTAGTGCCATTCTTTCTTTAGATAATGTGAGGAAAATGCTTGAAAGTGAACATGGAATAGAGATTATCCAAATTCTAGCTCATATTGTTGATAAGAACATCCCTACCATGACTAGTTATGCTCAAGCTTTGGGGGTATACTCAAAGCCAAGGTGGAAATTCAATTCCTCCTTCCACAACCCTTACCTCTATTCTTACATACACTAGTACTCATGTTACTACAACCATCCAACCTACTAGAAAAGTCAACACTTCCTTAGGTATTTCCACTAGGAATCCTTCTACCTTTATGAATTCAAATCTCATATGTCCTCAACCATTCCGCCTCACAAATCTACAATTCACCTGCCCTCCGCATACATACATCACTCCACCTTATTCACCTCCATCTCACAATACCAACAATGATCCAATCCTTAACAAAATTTTGCAAAATATGTCATCCCTCCAACAAAAAATCACCACCTTAAACCAAAACAACAATGTCCAACCTTCACAATTCATAAAAACCAATCTGATATCCTTGGAGATATTGAGAACACAAATGCCACAAGGTATAGAGGTTCCTAGGTTTGAGAAATATGGTGGGAAAGGAGATCCTATTAGCCATTTTTCCGCTTACACAACCCTATGTAGTGATTTCATTTTTGAAGATAATATCCTAGCTAAGCTATTCCCTTGATCTTTGAAAGATGTTTCCTTAGAGTGGTTTTGCTCCTTACCAAATAATTCAATTAGTTCATTCAATGAACTTATTGATGCCTTTTACAACCACTTCCAAATTCATATGGGTCCTAAGATGACTTTTGCTGATTTGATGACATGTAAACAAAAGGATGATGAAAAGGTCACTGATTTTATAGCATGGTACTAAATGCTTTATTCACAAATAAACATTAAGATTCTTGATTGTCGACCTTCAAAGAGTGTTTATTTCCATTTTGTAAGATAAAACCCAAACTAAGCTAGAGATGTTCAGGTTTCCATCCTTCACACAGTTGTGTACAACCCTTCATGATTACCAAAATTTTGTTAGTAGTCATGAAGTGAAAAATCCCTCTAACCGTCCTAAAAAGTCTGAATCCACAACTTATCAACCTTTCAAGAAAAAAAATAAAGGATTTCTACAACTTAATCCCCCTCAATCAAATCAAAATGTTGACACCCAAGTGGCTGCTATAAAGATGACAAAACCATATGCCTTTGTGGATAGAAATAGACAATTTACACCTCTACTTGATACCCTTCATAATATCATGTTGCAACTCTTAGAAAATAACTTGATTTCCTTACCTCCTATTAGAGCTCCTATTCCTACTAAGCCCTTACCTCCAAACTATATAGTAAATGCTTATTGCCATTTCCATCGACAAAATGGACATTATACAAAACATTGTGAGTGTCTTAAACATCTTGTACAAGACCTAATTGATTCTAATCATATCCTAATTGGAGATGTTAATGATCAAGGTAATAAATTTGTAGCTCCTCCCAACCAAAATTTTCAAATCTTTACCAATCCTATGCCTAATCATAATATCTCCTTTGTCAAAGCTAACGAAACAAAGAACGATGTGATGAATGTTGACACAGATGATGAAAACATGAAAAACAATAAGAACAACCTTATGGATGATATGACTACATTTATTGCTGCTAAGCGTTGTAAGGTTCTAACTAATATGCCTCTTGACATTGCTTTCTCACAACGATACATACTTAAACATGCACCCGATGGCTCTCTTTACATAGCTGGAAGAATTAATGACAAGCCTACTAATGGGATATTAATTGATCTCGTCTATGCAAAGAATGTGATCATTGAAGAATTCCTATTTGTGCATGAGCTTTATTAGGATACATATGGAAAATCAAAAGCATGGATCAAAACACATAATGTTTTTTCTTTCCCTACGATTGGTTTGATAAATCTCCCTTTAAAGGTTGGATCGAAAGAATTAAATGTCTCATTCACCATCATCCTGACGTTGGATCAATTTTGTGTGAAGTTAGGCTATCCATGGCTTTTCTCCATGAATTTTGTCCCCTCAGTTGTGCATAAATGTTTAAAGTTTCCATTTAGAAATGATATTTTTACTATGCATCATAGTGGCTTTAATCCTGTGTCTTCCCATGGGAAATTTTCATTGGATTTCTTTTGGATTGAGCCTATTGAACCTATTAGAACCCATGAAGACTTTTTTTTTTTAAATCCTATCAAAAGTTTAAGGAAAAGAACATAGCATAATTATCCCTTAGTAATATTCCTCCACCCATGATTGAGCCTCATATCCTTGATGATACCATGATTGAACCAAAATCTCTTCCAAGTAACTAAGACCAACCTTTGACAAATACTCCCCCTATTTCATATAAGAGACCATGAGATAATCAAACAAATCCTGTTGTGCCTCCTAAAGTCAAACAAGTTTATAAAGCTAAAGAGAAGGTGGTTGAACAACCTCCCATGGTTCCTTTTGTCCCTCTCTTAAGGGAAGAAAAGAAACCTATGGTTACAAAACCCACTCCTAGACAATCACAACTTGGAAACCAAATGAAAATAAACTGAAATACTAGAGAGCGTAGGAATAGATGTTGTGCTATTGCTCATTTGTTACAAGAAAAAGAAGAAAATAATAACATAGAAAATCAAAATACAAACTTGTCTCAAGCAATGGATGATGCTTTTCCACCCTTGCCGCAACATAAACAACAAAAAAATTCTATGGATATTGTCATCAAACCTCTTATTGTGGTTAACTTGGATGATGATAATGAAATTGCAAAGATTGATGAACAAGTGCATAATGAGTTGAATTCATTGTTTTCATCTTCTATGAGCTTAAATGATGATCCTCCTAATAAGAGTGTTGAACTTGGTGCTTTTCCTAGTTTGGCACTTGATGTTGTCCCTTTGGTTAGTTATCTGCCTTTTTCCTTTTGTATATAGTGATCAAGATTGGGATGCAGATGACCTGCTATAGGTTGACTCACATGTTCCTTACTAGTCTTATTTTTGTTTTTGATGTTCTTTGTGTGATTGCATGTGTGTAATGTGATCTCCCCGTACTGTTTTGTTTGATGTATCTTGTTGAGGTAAAAATAACCTCATCAATATAATGAACTAAATACCTTTCCTCATATCTTCCAGTCACCTTTACTTTTCCAATTAATTGTCTTTAGGATTAGTAATTGATTTCTTTTTGTGAAAAGATGTACAATCTTTATTTCTTGAAATTAATTGAAATAAGCTAACCTGCACTAACATAATGGTTTAGTTTCCAAGTATTGTATAGGTTATTATGCACAATTAGTCATCATGCTCAGCCAAGTGGATTCAATGTAGACTTCCATACAGTTGAAGACAAGTGCCAGAAGAATAGGCACCAAAATTTTAGGGAGCGCATGGTGGATCGAGTTTTTGAAGCTTTCTGTTATTTTCTGTTAAAAGACTTTACGACTCACTCTGAGCCTCTTTAATACTTTATGTTATGGACTTAAGTCCATTAGTTTGCTGAATTTAGTTGAAGAATTTTTCAGTGGTAATATTTACCATCTGAATTATAGGATTTTGTTAGCTATTTTTGTATAAATATGTAACCATCAGAAGCAATGATACACAAAGAGAAATATCATTATGCTGTCATAATGTGTTCTTAAACTATGTTTCTGAGTTATACTTTTAATATGAATAAAGCAAGTTTTTCCCATCTCATTCTGAGCTATTAGTATTCTGAATGAAATCATCTTGAATGGAGTAATCTTGAAATTACAAAGTGTATGTGATTTGAGCTAAGCATAGGAGCACCCGAGAGTTGGCCACTCAAGGGATTGTAGAGTAGATAGATAAGTATTCCATTTTTAATTCTGTTGTTTTTATTTTTTAAATGATAAATGTGAGTAAAGTTTATTTTCATGTGTTGAACTCTATTAAGTTAAATCTTGCAGGTTGTAGTTGAGTCTCTATTCTTTAATTCTGTTGTCTGAAGTTCCAAAGCACCCACTCTAATTGTTAGTTGCAAGTTATGAGTTGTTTTATGTTAACTACTAGATGTTAGTTAAAGGTTGTTATCATTTCACTTTACAGTTTTATTGCAAACACTTTCTTTCAAGAAATTTACATGCTTTCTAGCTTAACCATTTATGATTTCTAGATTAAACACTCCATGCTTTCTAGTTTAGTTATTTCATGTTTTCTAGATAAATAATTTCCCACTTTCTAGCTTTGTGGCCTTTTAGTTTAAGTTCTGTTTCAGCTGTTTCAAACATTTAGAAAATATGAGAGAGATAGTCAAGATGTTTTCTATTGCATATAGCCTTCGAACACTACCCGATTTATACAATTGATGCATTTTTCAACTCAAGAGATAGGACCTAACAAAAATGTATCATATCTCTCTCTTTATGTGCATTCCTCTATTTGTGTAAGGAAAGCTAGATGCGGAAGCAACTCTCCTAACGTCAAAACCTCAGGGAAGAATGCAGAGACACTTTTAAATTTTTACAATTACAGTCCAATTAAGATGCACATGAAAGAGATAACGAAAACAGAGAATTAGACATACACATATGAACACCAGATTTATGTGGAAAAACCCTTACGAGAGAAAAACCCACCACACCAAGAGAAGTCACTTTGTATTACAGTAATAAAGACTACATATAGAGATCAAACTTATCTTTCTGATGTCAGTTTACAACAACATTCGCTATGATCAACCTCATACATAACTTTCACATTACAATGTTCTCATAATCGAATTCATCCATTGATCATACAACCACACCACCAATCTGTCAAACTATCGAACTCATCACAAATTGCAATCACAAAGTATATCCATGTCGCTTCCAGTCTATCAAACTTCCTCTCAGTAACAGCCACAACAGTTCAACTGCTAGCGGTTCCCATTCTGCTGCCTGATTGGTTGAACACAAGCCATGTAGAATGGTCTTCACTCAGTCAAAGTGTTCAACCTATGTTGGCATGTTGGTGAGACACTAACCGTGTCTCCCCGATGCCAACAAAGCCAACATTTGATATCGCCAAGATTCCTTACTATCGGCAAGAGGTTACACCGAGTCCAGAAAGCTATCGCTAAGACTTCGCCATGTCGCCAAGACCTCATACCGATGATCATCACTTATATCGCTATCGCCAAGTCCTATCGCTTTCGTTGAGAGATCATACCGAGCCTTTATGTTATACTGAAACGTTCAATAGTCGGCAAGACATATCGCTTTTGCCGGGAGATCATACTGAGGTTCAAAGTTACTTTGAAGTGCTCATCTATCACCAAGACATATTGCTATCGCTAAGATGTTACTTCAAAGTCTTAAGTCATACCGAGCACCAAACAACAGTCGACAAGACTTCTCTCCATTGCTAAGAGTTCTTAGCGAACCCTTAGTGTTACCCTGATGCCTCCAAGATAAAACTGTCGGCGAGACATCATTCGTCACTAAGACTTCATAGCGACCCCTTTCGTTACTCTGATGACCACATGTGTAACACCCTGTTGCTGAGACTTTGACTATCGCTGGGACTTCATACCGAAGCAAGCCTTTCGGCCAAGGGTCTCCTCGACATCGCTTGTTGCCCAGAGTCTTCTCGATATACGATAAGAGTGGCCTGTCGGCCAGAGATCTCCACTCGCGGTGAGAGATAGAAATTGTCACAGCGATCAACATGTCACAACAATAACACTAGTCGACAAGGCCTCAACAAAGTCACAGCGACCAGACTATTTCAAAAGGTTTCACATCTGCTAGTCGGCTAGACACAAAGCATGTCACACCGACTTGGCTCTCTTAGAGGTTTCAACCTGTGGGATTGAGACATATATTTCCAACAATCTCCCACTTGACGAAGATCACACAGGAACCTCCAGAGCACAACAAACCTACTTTAAAATCATGGGCACTAAGGCCCATCGAACTGGCACACCACCTGAACTTGTCTGTGCTCACTGGCTTTGTTAATGCATCTGCA
This sequence comes from Sequoia sempervirens, assembly GCA_007258455.2. Taxonomy (NCBI): domain Eukaryota; kingdom Viridiplantae; phylum Streptophyta; class Pinopsida; order Cupressales; family Cupressaceae; genus Sequoia; species Sequoia sempervirens. The sequence goes on from VDFB02072274.1 coordinate 118,659,846, forward strand.
ACATTCTCCAGAGTATCAACTTTTTCCAAATTGACCTTTCCATCCTCCACCATATCTCGTACAAAGTGGTACTGTACATCTATATGTTTCGTCCTGACATGGAAAGTAGGATTCTTTGCCAGACAAATTGCACTCTAACTGTCACAAAAAATAGTTATTTTCCCTGCATGAAAACCAATGTTAGAACAAAAACGTTTTAACCAAACTACTTCTTTACAAGCATGTGTAGCTGCCATGTATTCAACCTCTATAGTGGACAAAGCGACTAAAGCCTACCGCTTACTCATCCAACTCACTGCACAACCATTCAACATGAAAGTATATCCACTGGTGGACCTTCTGCTGTCAATGTCCCCTGCCCAATCATAATCCACATTGCATCGAATACTGAGAGTCCTCTGTGATTCAACCAAGTTCCCATGGTAACACAAAGAAAACTCTGAAGTGACCTTCAAATATTTGAAAACTCTTTTCACAGCATCCCAATGTGTCCTTCCAGGATTAGCCATAAACTGACTAAGTACTCCCACTGCTTGGGAAATGTCTAGCCTTGTACACACCATTGCATACATAAGACTTCCAACCGCACTAGCATAGGGTACACTGGTCATGTCCTCCATCTTAGTAGGATATTTTGGACAGTTTTCAACAGATAGCTTCGTTCCCTGCAAGACTGGAACAACTAGCTACTTGCAATCATTCATGCAAAATCTCTCTAGAACAGTCTTGATATACTTACTCTGACTGAGCCAATTTTTTCTACTATTCCTGTCCCTGGTTATCTCCATCCCCAGAATATACCTTTCTGCACCAAGATCTTTCATTTCAAACTTAGCAGACAACTGAGACTTAAGATTAGAAATCATCAACTTACTATATCCTATGAACAACATATCATCAACATAGAGAGAAATAATAAGAACTTGATCACTTTTAGCTTTGTAATAGACACAATGATCAGATTTTGATCTTACAAATCCTAAAGATAATACAAAAGTATCAAATTTATGGTACCACATTCTAGGTGACTGCTTTAACCCATACAGATACTTTTTTAACTTGCAAACCAGTTTCTCTTTACCTTTCTCCACAAAGTGCTTAGGCTGGGACATATAGATTTCTTCTTCAAGATCACCATGAAGAAATGTTGTCTTCACATCCATCTATTTGACCTCTAAGTCATACGCTGCTGCAAGTGAAAAAAGAAATCTGATAGATGTCAGCTTAGCTACAGGAGAAAAATTTCCCCATAATCAATTCCCTCTACCTGGGAATAACCCTTCGCAACCAACCTCACCTTATATTTTTCCACACTATCATCCAGACCAATCTTCTTTTTAAATACCCATTTGTAGCCAACAACTTTTCTGCCTTTAGGCAAGGGCACCAAACTCCAAGTGTCATTCTTTTCTAATGATGCCATTTCTTCATTCATGGCTTCCAACCAAGAGTCTGAATCAGACATTTTAAATGCCTCTTTCACAGTCCTAGGCTCATCAGTGCTAGAAATTAAAGCATAGGAACAAGTAGAATCTATGAAAGAGAACCCATACCTATCAGGTTGCTTTCTTTCATGAATTGACCTCCTCACTTGCTGAGGCTGAGGTTCTTCTTCTTCTTCAGAACTTTCAGAACTACTTGAGTTCTCCTCAATTTCAGGTACATTTTGAATTTTGAATTCCTCTTTATTTGGTGTAGGAGGAATTCCAACTACATCCTTATTGTTTTCTGAATTTGTCTCTAACTGTAGATCCAAGGTAGAAGGCTTCAGCTCACGAAAGATTACACTTCTGCTGTATACAACCTTCTCTATATCAGGATTCCAAAGCTTGTATCCTTTTATGCTAGCACTATAGCCAATAAAAATACATTTAACAGCCTTATTCTCCAACTTAGATCTTTTCTCATATGACACATGAACATATGCCTCATAGCCAAAAACACGAATATGTCTTAAAGAGGGCTTCTTACCAGACCACGCTTCCAAAGGTGTTTTCTCGACAAGAGAAGAATTTGGAGAACGATTTATTAGGTAACATGCTATAGCAACTGCCTCAGCCCAGAACTTCTCCTCCAAGCCAACACTACTCGGCATACTTAGGTGCTCTCTCCATCACTGTCCTATTGAACCTTTCTGCAAATCCATTTTGCTGTGGAGTATAAGGTGTAGTCTTATGTCTTTTAATCCCATGGTCTTTACAATACCTCTCGAAATCATTAGAACAAAATTCACCACCATTATCGGTCCTTAAACATTTTATTTTTCTTCGGTCGATTTTCTACAAGGTTCTTAAATTCCTTAAAGCCCGGTGAACACTTGATTTAATTTTCAAAAAATAAACAAATGTTCTTCTTGAATAATCATCAATGAGCGATACATAGTACCTTGAATTAGACAAAGAAGGAACATTCACTGACCAAATACATCAAAATGAATATAATCTAGTAAACTAGAAGATTTATGAGGAATTTGGAATAAAATGAAACTTCGGTGTTGTTTTCCATATATACAATGTTCATAGAATTCAAATTCAAGGTTACAATCTTCAAGCCCCTCAACTAGGTTTTATTCTTTAAGGTTTTTAAACCTTTCTCTCCAATGTGGCCTAGCCTATGATGCCAGAGCATAGTCTTTTCTGCTGGAAGTTTAACTTCCATAGAGTTTACACAATTAGGAACATTTCCCTCTTGTCCTCCATGAGTAGCTTTCTGTGACTTTATAGAGACACTATTGCATTGAACAACATGTGCATCCAACTTGTACAAGGCACCAATATGAGCACCCCTCGCTAGCACCATTGAGCCTCTAGTCATCTTGTAGCCATTTCCAGAGATTGTGACTTGCACTCCAATATCATTCAGCTTACTAACAGAAAGTAAGTTTCAAGCCAGACTTGGTATATGCATTACATCATTAATTCCCTTCACTCTTCCATTAGGGAATTGAATTCTGACTCTTCCACGACCAACAATTTCCAAAGTTGAATCACTCGCCAAGTACACCTTTCCACCATCGTATTCTTCATACTTCGTGAACTAGTCTCTATGAGATGTCATGTGGAAAGATGCTCCAGAATCAATCAACCAGACATCATCTAATGCCTGTGTAGCCAAGGCTGCAATGAAGGCATTTGCATCACTGTGAGAAGAATCATTGTCGGAAGAATACTTCTTCTTCTTCTTCTTCTCCTCTTTACAATCCTTTCGGACATGACCAGGTTGCCCACAGTTCCAACACTTCACCTTGGACTTCTTGCCGGGAGACTTTGATCTCCCCTCTGATTTCGATTTGGACTTCTTGTCCTTCTTCTTGCCTTTCTCTTTCGACCTTCCTCTAACAACAAGGGCCTCCTTCGCCATCTCAGAAAATTTCCTTCTCATTTCTTCTGATAACAAAGAAGCAACAACATCTTCCATCTTGAAACTGGATGTTGTACTCCCAATAGCCATCACCAGGTGATCCCAAGAATCTGGCAAAGAACACAATATCAGCATACAAAGATCCTCTTCATCAATCTTCACACCAACAGATGTTAACTGTGCAATCAACATGTTGAATGTGTTCAAATGATCAGCTACAAACCCTCCTTCCTGCATTCTCAAAGTGTACAACTTCTTCCTCAAGAACAGTTTATTCACCAAGGATTTCCCCTGATAAATAGATGCCAGTCTCTTCCACAAGGAAGATGCAGTCTTCTCTTCATGCACATTGAGAAGAACAGAGTCTACCAAACAGAGCCTTATCAGCCCCTTAGACTTTCTATGTGCAAGGTCCCAATCTTCTTGCTTCATGCCTATAAGCTTTGTTCCAGACACAACAATCCAAAGTTCACGATCAACCAATAGATCTTCCATCTTAAGTTTCCACAACTCAAAATTGCTGCCATTGAAATTCTCTATCTCAATCTTTCCTGACGTGCTTGCCATCTCAATCTGTAATTTGAATTTGAAAAACTTCTACAATACTCCCACTGAATAGAAATGACACAAAAAACCCAACGTACCCACAAGAATAACATAACTGGCCAAGCTCTGATACCATTTGTCAGGAAAGCTAGATGCGGAAGCAACTTTCCTAACGTCAAAACCTCAGGGAAGAATGCAGAGACACTTTTAAATTTTTACAATTACAGTCCAATTAAGATTCACATGAAAGAGATAACAGAAACAGAGAATTAGAAATACACATATGAACACCAGATTTATGTGGGAAAACCCTTACGGGAGAAAAACCCACCACACCAAGGGAAGTCATTTTGTATTATAGTAATAAAGATTACATACAGAGATCAGACTTATCTTTCTGATGTCAGTTTACAACAACATTCACTATGATCAACCTCGTACAAAACTTTCACATTACAATGTTCTCATAATCAAATTCATCCACTGATCATACAACCACACCACCAATCTGTCAAACTATCAAACTCATCACAAACTGCAATCACAGAGTATATCCATGTCACTTCTAGTCTATCAAACTTCCTCTCAGTAATGGCCGCAACAGTTCAACTGCTAGCGGTTCCCATTCTGCTCCCTGATTGGTCGAACACAAGCCACGTAGAATGGTCTTCACTTGGTCAAAGCGTTCAACCTGTGTTGGCATGTCGGTGAGACACTAACCATGTATCCCCAATGCCAACAAAGCCAACATTCGATATCGCCAAGAGTCCTTACTATCGGCAAGAGGTTACACCGAGTCCAGAAAGCTATCGCTAAGACTTCGCCATGTCGCCAAGACCTCATACCGATGATCATCACTTATATCGCTATCACCAAGTCCTATCACTTTCACTGAGAGATCATACCGAGCCTTTATGTTATACCGAAACATTCAACAGTCGGCAAGACATATTGCTTTCGCTAGGAGATCATACCGAGGTTCAAAGTTACTCCGAAGTGCTCATCTATCACCAAGACATATCGCTATTGCTGAGACGTTACTCCGAAGTCTTAAGTCATACCAAGCACCAAACAACAGTCGGAAAGACTTCTCTCCATCGCTAAGAGTTCTTAGCGAACCATTAGTGTTACCCGATGCCTCCAAGATAAAACTATCGGCGAGACATCATTCGTCACTAAGACTTCATAACGACCCCTTTCGTTACTCCAAGGACCACATGTGTAACACCCTATCACTGAGACTTTGACTATTGCTGGGACTTCATACCGAAGCAAGCCTTTTGGCCAAGGGTCTCCCCAACACCGCTTGTTGCCCAGAGTCTTCTCGATATATGATAAGAGTGGCCTGTCGGCCAGAGATCTCCACTCGCGGTGAGAGATAGAAACTGTCACAGCAATAACACCAGTCGACAAGACCTCAACAAAGTCACATCGACCAAACTATTTCAAAAGGTTTCACATCTGCTAGTCAGCCAGACACAAAGCATGTCACATTGACTTGGCTCTCTTAGAGGTTTTAGCCTGTGGGATTGAGACATATATTTCCAACAGTTTGTACTTACATTCTTCTATATGTTGTTAACATTTATCTTTTCATTTTTCTTGTGTTTTCCTTTTGGGGACGATGCAAGGCATCGAGACATTTAGGTCTCTTTCATGTTGACCCAAAATATTTTTCTTTTCACTCTCTATGTGCCATTCTTCTTGTTGTGCGAGTATTTGGGGAATGATGATGTTTCGAGCTCTATAAAAATATCGTAGCAAAGATATATTGACCCTGAATCCATGGATCCCTTATGTGTTTCAGGATTTCATTTTGGGGGCAACCCCTTCCTCTCTCTTTTTCATGATGTAACTTCATTTGAGAACATATGACTTGGCATAGGGATTTCTGAATAAGCTCTCATGTCCTCTTTATTAATTAACATTGATTATTTGCTACTTTAAATTAAATTGCTCATAGCAATGATGCTAGCAATTTCTTTAAAGTGGGGGCATACATTGGTATTATTATTCCTCATGTTTCATTACGTGATTTTATTTCTTCTTGTGATGCGTCCTTTTATTGGTGGTGTCATTTGGTTTGATGTCCTTCGAGGGCATGATATTTCTCTTATCCTTGACTTGTCCTCTCTTGGAGACATTACACATGATGTTCCCTAAGAAGAGACCTTACATGAACTTGATTTCAAACCCTCTTATTAAGAAGCAATATAAACTTATTCAAACAATATAAATACAATACCATATTATTAGGATAATATCATTTTACCCTACTTAACTTCTCTTTGCTATGTTAATCAAGCAATGTAATTCAAGATAACTACTTATCATTTTCTTTTGATTCCCTAATCCAACTTATCTCTTGTATTTCTAATTTAGATTTAAATGCATAGATATTCTAGCTATTTGTACATGCAAGTTCACATACTTTCTAATAGCAATAATTTACACACAATGATAGAATAAGAAATTTTAGACAATAGTAAAGCTTAGATTCAAAATTAAAATGAGAAGGAGAAAGATATATTTTAATCATGCTTGGAGTAAAATAGCTCGATTCAAATTCCTACTATTCCTTGCTTCAAATCTGCTCAATGGCTCGGCCTTAAATTGTTGCCTCCTCAAAAATTTCAACTCTCCACTTTGTTTTTCTTATCTCTCTTGCTTTTAAAATGATAAATATAGCTACCAAGCAATGCACAACCAAATATAGTAACTTTTCCTCACTCTTCTGATAAATTTCAATATAGATTTCCAATTACTATTGCTCTCAAAACTACTATCTCCTCAAAAAATCACGAATACTCTATGCTTTCCTCACTAATCTCTCGATTATTCTTTTTCTCATAATATCAAAATGAATTTGTATGAATGAAAAACCCAAATGGTGAGAAGTTACTCTCCTTTTATAATGAAGATAGAAATTTGTTGCTAAGAGAATGCTCAAAGAATTCTCATGCTACCACCACTCAATCAAGCCTGCTAGGGGTGGAGTTAGATCAGTTGAACCAACTCTTATTTGTTTTCCATATTTTGTATTTTGACTAAATATATTTTTCTACCATTCCACATTGAGATTGTAGTATTGGCACAATGCAAGTTCAATTAATAAGACTTCAAAAACAAATCAACTTCATGCTCTTTATGCCACAACCTAGCTGGGTGCAACAACTCTATTTGTTAGCAATTTTATTGTTACATAAATAGTCTACTAACTGGCATGTTGAATCCCAATCAAAAGTAAACTCCATCTCTCATTCTATCACCCAAGCTATGGGCTGAAATGATAACCAATACTCAAGTGTTTTACTCAATCAAATTCCACTATGCATGGTTGTTTTAACAACTATAAACTAAGCAATATACTCAGCTTTAATTATGTTTTAAAATTGTTGTATGAGGCACCTTAGTTGGTGATTCATTATCCATATAAAGTTGCATATATAAACTATCATTTACTTCCATATTTGCATGGCATATTTGCCATTATTATGGTTTCCACATGCATATTTCTATAGCAATAATATATATATTAATATATATAACAATCATTTAAACATAACAATATAGATATATATTAATATTTATATATACAATATACATATATATATACAATATATATATATATATATACAATATATATATATATATACAATATATATATATATACAATATATATATATATATATATCCATGTGAATATTCACATATGTATTACATATCTAGATTTGGGTATATGTACCTATTACTATCTATATATGTTCATACCTACACACTTACACGCTCACACACACACACACACACACACACACACACACACACACATATAGCATTGTTGAAAAATGTACTCCTTTACATTTACACACTATGTTTGCATCCCCTTAATTAATTGGAATTAATTAAGCTTCTAATTGCCTAAATTATGCATTCCTAAGCATTATTATTCCCATTTTCCAAAAGGGAAACCGACATTAAACAATTGTTATCATTAATTTAAACACCTTGGAAATTGTCTGTCCTAGATTTAGGTCCTAGGACCTATTCACCCAAGGGTGAATGGGTCTTCCTTAAGTTCCAAGATCCAATTTTTAATATGTTTTTGGCAGGATTATAATAATTCAAATTCAAGTTTCAAATGTCGGCTTATGGAATATAATTTTCAAGATATTAGATAAACATCTATAAATAAATAGCTATTTTATCAATTCAAACTAAGCACACATAATTCAAATTTCACAAGAGAAAAAATTATTTTCAAGAGCATTGAAGAGCAGATATATCAAGCATCTACAACAACAATCAAGATCATATCACCATGTCAAGGTTCATGTGTGTTCATATTATGTTTTGGAGCTAACATTGTGATGTAGGTTTCAAGCATTCAAGCATCAAATCAAGAAATAATTCAAGCCAATTCAAGAAATATCAAATCCTTAGAGAGATGTGTTAGACTTTAGTCCTCTAAGGGTATCCATTAAGGGTTTGGTGAGTTGTGACATAGCATTGTTCATTCATCAAATTCCTTTTGTTTGTCAGTATTTCATTATGAAGGTTTAATTACCAAATTGGGGTTTGACCAAGGAAAACCCCTATTCACCCAAAATCAAACATTTTCCCCTCTTTGTATTTGAAAGTTTTCAAGTGAAGGACTTAAATTAGATCAAAAGAGAAATTTTGCAAAGTTGTTGAAGTTGTCATCAAAGTTGTCAAGCCACGAAAACTCACCTAAAAAAATTATTTCTGACATTTCAATAGTAGAATCTAGAGAAATAAAGAGCTAAGATTTGAGATCATAGGATTGTGAAATTATATTTTGGACCCCTGTACAAAGACCCATTCGCCCTAGGGTGAATTTGTCCTTGCAGGACACTTAGAACCCACTTTTGAAGCCTAGTACATATCACTCTTCCCTTCTCAGATATACCTAAAAGTTATTATTTCTATTTGTGCTATCCCTAATTTCTACATTTCAAGTTTTACATCACATAATTAAGTTCATTAGGTATTTCATTTTTATCTCCCAAAAGTGCATTTCAGTCATTTTTTTTTCATAAGGAAACAACAGATCCTCATTCCCATAGAGTTGACTCACCTCAAGGTTGAAATTCAATTCTATCCATGGGAGATCTATTTTTCTAATGAAACTAGGAAAAGTGAGGGTGTCCTAGTTGAGCTCATTTTACCTTTTTCTCCCCACGACCACCATATATATATATATATATCATTTTCATTCATTTCATATATATATATACAAATACGCAATATATAACATAAGATAATCAAAAGAGTTTAATACTCTAACTCAAATTGACTAAACGATCAAGGAGGATTAAAGACAACCAAACCTAACTTCCCTATCAACCAAAAATCTATCAACTTATGTTTAACACTTACTGATACAAAATTCAAACTGACTCAACAAGGTTCCTCTAACCTATGCAAGTGAGTGTATGTGTCTACGTAGATAGAATACCAATGTTTCTCATACCAACCTCCTCTCTTGGGTGATACTCTCCCTCCCCCATTGGAGGGTTCGAACCTTTCCTACATCCAACTTAGAGCAACATGTTCATAGTTAGCTAAGAACATATAAATCACATTCATCATATAACATAAGCATCATTAAAGCATTAAAAAATAATTTCATCATAATGCATATTCATACATTCCATTCATCCATTGAAATTCATCAAGACATAATCATGTATTAAAACATATTTACTCATAAAGGTAATAATATTTGGTGAATAAACAATAGGGTGTAACATATCCCCCCCCTTAAGAATCATCATCCTTGATGATTTAAAGTATCAAAACATAAAAATAAACATAACAAGAATTGCTTCTAGGAACTTTCAAAATCTTGCACAATATGAGGAAATCTCTTCTTGATCTCAAGATAGTCTTCCCATGTAAATCTCCAGCATATTGGTCCCACTAGACCTTACATTGAAAGACCTCTCTATTATGTAGGTGAAGCCTACACATTTCAAGCATTTTGAGAGGATCAATCATTACCACTCTTGAGTCATGTACCTGTAAAGCATTCCAATCAATAATATGACTACCTCTTGATATATACTTCTTAAGGTATGACACATGAAAATCATCATGCATCCTGGTAAGAGATGGTGGTAAAGAAATTTGGTATGCGACAGGGTTGACTTCTTCGAGAACCTCGAAGGGACCTACATAATGTGGAGCCAATTTTGATGAATTTCTAAACTTAATCAAAATATTATGAGGCTTGACTCTTTTTCCTATCATTTGCTTATGTTGATCTTTTCTTTATCAAATTAACTTGCTCCTCCATATCTATTAGCATCTTTGGCCCAAGGCTAATCCTATCTTCTAGCTTATCCCAACTTATCAGATTTTGACACTTTCTTCCATATAATGCTTCGAATGGAGCCATCTTGATAGCGAAATGATAAGAATTATTGTTTGTAAATTCCAATAGTGGTAAATAATCTTCCCACTTGTATTGTTGATCCATGCAATATATTCTCAATAGATCTTCCAATACTTGGTTTACCCTTTCCGTCTAACCATCTATATTAGGATGATATGCTAAATGTATGTTCAAATGAGTCCCAAGTGAGGAAAACAAGGTCTTCCAAAACCTCAATGTTACACAAGCATCCCTATCTAAGATAATCTTCTTAGGAACACCATGCAACCTAAATACTTCCTGCACAAACTTGCGAGCTATGACGGGTGCCCCATCTGTCAGGTTTTTTGGTATAAAATGGGCTACCTTTGTGAGTTTATCCACCACTACTAAGATAACATTATTCTTATTCCTTGACATAGGAAGTCCTTGTACAAAATCCATACCAATGATTTCCCATTTCCTCTCTGCTATTTCATGAGGATATAACAATCCTGCCAGGTGATGATGCTCTACATTCACCCTCTGGCACTCTAGACAACTTTCTATAAACCTTGTAGCATCCCTCTTCATTCCTTTCCATAAATATAATGGCTTTACATCAACCAATAAATTTTTCACTCTAGGATATCCTGAATAGGGTGCAAAATGAACTTCCTTCCACACTGTATTCCTTAACTCCTTAGATTTGAGTACATAGATCCTCCCTCTAAATCTTAGTAGTCCATTTGGTTCAAAGTGAAACCCGTCATACCTCGAATCTTGAGGATTTTCCAAAAGTTCTTGCTTGACTTTCTCATAATACTCACTTCCCTTGGACTTCAACAACACTTGATTCTTGAAATTAGAATGAATTGATATCATGAGGAAATATGTCTCCTTTGACTTAGGGCATCTGCAACTCGATTTTATTTTCCCTTTATATAGTTTATCTCAAAATCATAATATGCTATCAACTCAAACCATCTCCTTTTTTGAGCATTTAGATTTGGTTGGGTAAACAAATACTTTAGACCATGGTGGTTGGTCTTTATCTTGAATGGTTTCCAAAGAATATAATGTCTCCACATTTGCAATGCATGAACAACTGATGCTAGCTCTAGATTGTGCAGAGCATAATTTTTTTCATACGGCTTCAATTTCCTAGATTCATAGGCAATAACACGCCCATGCTGCATCAGTAATGATAAAAAAATCACCTTTCGGATATGGTAACTTAAGTACTAGAATTGTAGCTAACTTCTTCAATTTTTTGAATGTCACTTGATATTTTTTTGACCACTCAAAGTTCTCTCCTTTCTATTGCAATGTTGTAATGGGAAAAGCTATCTTGAAAAGTTAGCTACAAACTTTCTGTAGTATCTGGCCAAACCCATAGAGCTTCAGACTTCATGCAAATTCTTTAGTGCTGGCCATTCTAGTATAGCTTTGATCTTAGTTGGATCAACTGCAATTCCCTCTACTGAGATTACATGACCCGAATACTGTACTTTCTTTTGGAAGAAGATACACTTTGAAATATTTCCATAAAGTTTATACTCACTCAGATACTAGAGAATAATCTACAAGTGATGGATATGTTCTTCCTCATTCTTAGAATAGATGAGAATGTCATCTAAGAATACTAATGCAAAATTTTCCAAACAATCTATGAACACATTGTTCATTAGGTTCATGAATGTTGCAGGTACATTCATTAGTCCAAAGGGTAGGACTGTGAACTCATAATTTTCATACCTTTTTCTAAAGGTTGTTTTGTGGATGTCTTCATCCTTGAGCCTTAGCTGATGGTAACTCGGTCATAGATCGATCTTTGAAAATATTGCTGCCTCATGCATCTAATCAAAGATATCGTCGATACGTGGTAAGGGGTACTTATTCTTTATCATTGTTGTATTAAGCATATAATAATCTATACATAAGCATATTGTACCATCCTTCTTGACAAAGATCACTGGGACTCTCAAGGTGATATGTTGGGTTTGATTGATCCCTTTAATAGCAATTCCTATAGTTGAGCCTTTAACTCCATTAACTCAATTGTGGTCATCCTATATGGAGCCTTGGATATAGGTACTAACCATGAAACTATATAAATAGAGAAGTTGAAAGCTCTTTTAGGAGTTAACCTAGGTAATTCATCTAGGAAAACATCCTCAAAGTCCCTTAAAATGGGATACTTCTCTATATTTAATCTCTCTTGTTCCATTATTTCCCCTTCTTTCACTTCTTGAAGATCCTAGGGTTCATAATATATCAAGTCATCTTGAAAGATGAACTCTGTAATCAACCAACTTCTCAATTTTAACCATAAAATGTTGACAACCCTTTTTCTTGGCTCTTTGCAACTACACGACAAAGGTTTTTCATAACTTTACTTCTCCAAGTGCACCTTACAAGTACACCCTATTTTTGAGGTCATTTGGACATTCTATGGTTTTGGAATAACAATATACCTTGGCCCTATGCCTCAATAACCAATTTAACCCTAGAATGACATCATATGATCCTAAGGGGGCTACATAAAGATTTACTTCCACTGAGAAACTCGAAAGTTCAATCCTTGCCTCAAACAGACACTGCACTCCCTTTGCTCTTTTTTGGATTGCATATAATATAGACCAATAATTTTCCATATAACCAACTTTCCTAGATAACTTGCTTGCTACCTTTGGAGAAATAAAACATTTAGTAGCTCTAGTGTCTATTAAAATTGAAATTGGTATTCCAAGTAAAGTACCTAGAGTCTCAATTGGACTAATTTGGTACTCTACTTAACGATTATCCAATGTTGCACATGAATTCTTTGTTGGAATGCCACTTGTTGGGAAGGTAAAGGATTACCATGAGGTTGTATCCCATGTGTCTTGTTGGGAAAATGGTTGGTGTAGTGATCACTACCACATAAAAAACATCCCCTAGAGGCCCTCGCCTTTCCAAAGGTTTCCAAGAGTTATCTTCACTCCTCTTGGGGTTATTGTTGTTGTGGCCCCTATGGTAACCTCTAGCCTTGTTTTGATTATACTAGAACCCTCTATCCCATTTCTTCTTGAATTCTTGATGGCCACCTTTCTACTTAAATGTCTGGGTGGACTATGACCAATTAAAATTCTTACAACTCTTTTTCCCTATACACAAAAATAGACTTAAATTTTTTCTCCTGCTTTATGGCCTTCTTGTACACTTGGTCCATGGTGGTAGGACCATGCACATCCAATTCTCCTTCAATTTTGGAATTGATCCCCATTATGAATTTTTGGATTCAAAAACTCTCGTCCTTCTAGTACTAAGGTACACACTTAAGAAGATAGGTAAATTTCTCCCAATATTTGTTGATAGTAGAATCTTCTTGTCCCAAATTCTAGAAATCTATCAAATTTTCGTCAAAAAACAATTGTGGCAACCACCACTGATGAAAGATCACCATGAACTCATCCCAAGTTAGACTTAGTGAGCTAAGACCTAGATCCATCTTCATATTCATCCACCAAGTGGATGCTTCACCAGATAATTGAAATGCTCCACACATGGCCTTAGTTACTTCAAAATAATTTCTTATTTCGAAGTACTTCTCCATTTCCATGAGCCATGCTTTAGTAGCATCCCCACTCAAATATCCTTCAAACTTGGGTGGAGTGACCTTTCTCATCTCTCTAGAAAGTTCTTCCAGGGCTATCCAGTTCCTTTACCCATTTCAAATCTCAACTCTGATTCATCTTCCCCATTTTCACTTAGGGTAGTATGACCATTGGAATTCTCATCCTTTCCTTCCTGAGAGGCCTCCTACTTTGGTCTACCCTTACCCTTAACCTATTGCTCAAGGTTTTCAATCCTTTCTCTTGCTTCATTTAGCATAGTGCAAATTTGATCCAATTTAGCTTAAGAGTTCCCTAAGGTTTGACCCACTTGATGACTTCCTCTAGAGTTAGTTCTTGTTCGGACCATACTTATAGATAGTATTCCACCTAGAGTTTTTAGTTATAATATACAGTTAGCTCCTTTAATTTTTCATTTAACATCTAAAAATTTCAACAATCATTCATTCACATTTAGCAAAGTAGATGAGAGAAATATTTACACAAGTGTTGCCAATTCTTTCATTTATTATACTAATAATAATTTCAATCATCCTCTAATTTGCATGGTTATACATAAGATGACTCATTCATCATGGTTGAGGGGAGTATATACCTCTAATTCACTATCAAATATAATTACAATAATCTCAGAAGATGAGGGCACACGAGGGTCCCTCCTAATCAAATTTGAACTAACACTTCATTCTATTGGCATATCTCTTAAGATTTATAGTTGGTCATACTCGGCTGGGGAAATAGGAGCTATGGACTTGGCTCCTTCCTGCATCTTCTTCTTCTCCATTTTAATGTGTGACAATGCAATACTAAGAGTCTCAGAATCTCCAAGCCATATCTCTCCACTATAATTAGTTCCCTCTATGGTTTTGACTATGGCTCCTCATTCTTTCTTGGCCCTTAGGTAGCACTCATTGCCAATCATTAATTTATTGGAATTCATCTTGAGTTGCACCATCCTAGAACAAGAATTCCAAACATTAGCTATTGATAATGTTTGATAATAGGATAGCATAATGAGCTCATAGGTCCTAGTGTTCAACTTGGAAGCTCTAATGCCACATGTAACATACCCAATGTTTACTCTATAATTTTCACCTAAATTTTAACCTAGGAAAGTGAAATATCTTAAGTTTTCAAAATAGAGAAATGAAATATTTTTTTATTAACATAATTGCATATTGCATAAATAAAATAACATAACATATTTCCAAGTAAATGAAACTCATCTTTTCAAATACAAATTACAATAGATACATGATCATATATTCAAATTCATAACTTACAAGAGTTCAAGGTTAAGGTATCCTCATCTGGATCACACTTCTTTTGTTTCACAAGTCTCGGTTGCCATCTACAAGAGGGAGAGCATCATCCAAGTGTTTTTCCTCCAACCACGAACTTAGCGGTCCCTTGCACACCTTCCTAACTGGAAGTGGCCCTACCCTTCAATGAAGAGTTTGGTATGGAAACCTCTAGTAATGCCTATCTGAGTATTTGGTGTTGTGTCCTACATAAAAAGAATGGTCATACAACTATGGATACCCTCTAACCATGCATGGGACTACTGAATAGTTATTGAAACCTAGAACACAGTGAATCGACAAAGTGTAAGTAGCGACTTTTACACCTGCTTTGGAAAAAAAATTGGTATATAATCAATCCACTTTCTAAAGAAGCGGTGTCATAAGTTCACCCACCTCCTACTCAACTTGGAAACCCTATTGACATGTGGTTAAATCTTCTCTTGGTTTTACCCCAAGGATAACTACCATAAACAAGATTTCATTCAAAAGTGATGACACACTAATGTTGATTTAATCAACCAAATAGGTTTGAATGAATATCTTGAATACCCTATTACATACTTGTATCAATTTTGGGTCTAACATCTGCCTCTTATTCAAGTGTTTACTCTAACTCAAAGGAATAACCTATCCTCCTACTTTCAAGGGTTATAAGCTTATAAGAACGTAAGTTCTCTTCTCAAGGTTTAAGCTACCATACATAGGTAATCATAATGAATATATTTATATAAGATAATATTATTCAATAGACAATAGAGACCAAAATACTTCCAATATGATTTCAAACCCTCTTGTTGAGAAGCAATATAAACTTATTCAAACAATATAAATACAATACTATATCTTTAGGATAATATCATATTACCCTACTTAACTTCTCTTTGCTATGTTAATCAAGCAATGTAATTCAAGATAACTACTTATCATGCTCTTTTGATTCCCTAATCTAGCTTATCTCTTATATTTCTAATTTAGATTTATTCATAGATATTCTAGCTATTTGTACATGCACTCACATACTTTCTAATAGCAATAATTTGCACACAATGATAGCATAAGCAATTTCAGAAAATAGTAAATCTTAGATTCATAATTAAAATGAGAAGGAGAAAGAGATATTTTAATCATGCCCAGATTAAAATAGCTCAATTCGAATTCCTTCTATAATTTCTTGCTTCAAATCTACTCAATAGCTCGGCCTTAAATTGTCACCTCCTCAATTCTCAAATCTCAACTCTGCTTTTGCTTCTCTCCCTTGCTTTTAAAATGATAACTACAACTACCAAGCAATGCACAACCAAATATAAAA